>JAATLQ010038408.1:74170-100975 GCA_013421005.1 Heliconius erato x Heliconius himera | reverse complement strand
TTTTTTTAAATTAATTATAATTATAATAAATATACATTCTTAATAAACATTATTAAATAATTTGCTACTGATATTTCATTATGGATAAGTCTGATCCCAAAAAACTCGAAAATAAACCAAGAAAATTCAGACCCGAATTCGTCTGATTCTATCATATTGGCTGAAGTAAAAAAAAAGTAGATTGAAGCAAAACAAAGTCCAATACAAATAAAAATAGTGATGATTGAATGGAGCAATATTTTTTTAAAAAAAGATCTCATAATTTAAGTATGTTGTTTTTGAGAAGATATTATTAATTTATTATTTAGTTTAATTTTCGCGATTTTTATTAATAAAAGAACTATCCGCCTCTAAAATATTAAAAAATAATATAAATAAAATAATATAATATGATTGGTTTAAATAATATGAGATTGTTAGAATTATTTACTTAAAATGATTAATATAATTTAAAAAAACATTACTTTTTAATAAGGATTATTAAATTGAATTTATTTAATAGTGCATTGTTATTATTTAGCATAATTTTCACTATTACATCTCATAATATAAGACTGGCTCTTTCATAACTTTTGGTGGCTCTTTCAATACCGAAATGTTATGAAAGAGCCAAATGACACATTTTTTTAAAATGAATATTTTATTGCTTTTTTATTGTATTTAAAGCTTATTTCGTATAAAATTATCTAGTTTAATAAATGAATAATAATTTGAGAGAAAAAAAAAATATTTTCTTTAATTAAAAGTATATTTTTTTGCTTCGTTTAGTAAACTGGCTCTTTCATGCCACCTCTCCCTTACGTACCCTTATAGAAAATAAAGAACGACGTAATTTATTTTTGGACTATCACTTCAGAATAGGTCTCTGAATAAATGTGACAGCATATAGGTACATAATATAAGTATTTTTATATATTTATTTTCTTTACATAATACATTTCTTGAAAGACACATAGAGTTAACGTCCTCTCCTGTTTGTCTAAATGATTTGTCAAATTAGGTACATTAAGGCACGGTTTTTTCTACGAGTTTGGGCAAATTATATACGACACATCCATCATAGGGTTAGATTGATGATACCCTTACTGTTATAATATTGAAAAAGCTGAATTTATTTATTCAGTATTTTAATACTAAATCAACAAAAGTATGTACGAACAGATAAAATATGTTCCTCTTCATTATACTACTACAACTGTTTATCAGATTGGAAGGAAAAATATAAATAGCTATATTCATATATCGCGTAAAACAATGTAAATAGTAAACAAACTGTACCTAATGTTCCGATATTTGGCCTTTGAAGTCTTTTGGTTATTTCGAGAATCATAAAATTTTTCGAGTAATTTGTTTACCTCTCATGTTAGTGAATGCCATTACTGTGTGTAATATTACTTTTATAATATAATGTAAAACCAATATCACAATATATATAGCAGTTGGTACATGATCAGTATACATATATTTAATAAAATATTAATATCTTCACAAACAAGGTGTAGACAGAGGGAGCCTTGGAACCTAGAGTTAAGACACTCCATTCCACACTTTCCGCCGAATTCTAGAGTTGAGTGGCGAAACTCAACGTCGCGCTTTGCCTCGATGGTATCGAGCAGACAGGAAATCAAAATATAAAATATTTAATTTCATCCGTTCCAGTGGGAATGAAACCCACAACCTTCGCGCCACGAGGGCCTCAAAAATAAATAAAATATTCAGTAAATATAAGTTATTAGCTTACTATATGTAATTAAACCAATATTCACATAATAAATTCATTGCTTATTAACTCTACACGTCCATATAACTAGTCTTTTAATTAACTATTACACAAGACAAGACAGTCGTTATCAATATACGAACATACTTACAAAAGATTTTAATTGACTTTAACTAATATTTACATAAGAAATAAAATGTAGAGCATGGCCTCTATCTAAAATTCCTGTATATGTTAAATTTTATGTTTACTCAGAATAAAATTGTTTATATAATTATAAATAATTTTGCTAGTGGTAGCGCAAGGGCACAAAGTGTGACTATAAAACCGACTGGTTGTGGGTTCGATCCCCATTCGAGGAGATGAAATATTTACTTAAATTTATATTTCTATTTCTTCGCTCCGGTGTCGAGGCAAAGCGCGGCGTTGAGTTCTGCCACTCAACACGCAATGCCTCCAGAATCCGGCAGAAAGTGGGGAACAGAGTGTCTTAACACTGGGTTCACTCTGCCTACCCTGCTGTGTGCGGGATACAGCGTGAAACTAAAAAAAAATATAATTAGGTTTCGTGATCATTATTCATCAATCAAACTCTGCAATACGTTATTTTTAATATGTTATTTTTAAACATACATTCATCGAGAGCGGCACGGCGGCGGCGGCAGTTGAATATATTACTTACATGATTACAAATTCACGTTTAATAATATGGCATATTCCGTTTCAACGGAAAGGAAATACATAAAGAACTAGCGCCAGTCGTGGCGCAGTGGCAAAAAGTGTGACTGTAAAACCGACTGGTTCTGGGTTCGAACTCGAGGATATGGAAAATTTACTTAAATTTATATTTCCATTTCTTCGCTTCGGTGTCGAGGCAAAGCGCGGCGTTGATTTCTGCCACTCAACACGCAATGCCTCCAGAATCCGGCAGAAAGTGGGGAACGGAGTGTCTTAACACTAGGTTCCTTATGCCTACCCTGCTGTGTGCGGGATACAGCGTGAAGCTGTTTTTTTTTATGAATAAGATGTACACGTGGTCTAAATAACAACTAAATTCAACACGACTATTTCGGATTGTCAATGTTATTGACCTACTTAAGAACTAAATTTACATTTAAATAATAGTTGACATCTAGAATCGAAGTTCTTACAAAAGAGAAGCAGGCCTTTACTTAGGCATATATGTAGAACCCTACTTCATATTTCACTTTCTCATCAACAACAATGGATGGTTTCTTTTGTTTGGAAAGTAAACATTCTCAGTTTCTTATTTAGGGATTTTATTTTAATATCTTTTAAAATTACTATTAAGAAACCAATAAATATGACTTTACTTACTTTGTGATTTCGATAAAAATCAAGTTGACCTCATAATATGGTCATATATCATGGCACACGAGCATAGAAAATCGAATCGCATAAATAACTTGAGCCTATAAAAGTACTTAAACTTAGATAGCATGCTAAGAAGTAATAAAAGTTTAGAAGGAAAAAGAATACATTGAATTTGATGAACTATATTTGCTTCTTCATAAAATTAGGGGATTCTTAGACAAGTTAACGCTAGTCACAAACAGAAGCGAAACTTCACGGACCAATAACAATAATTACTTAGAATGAATGTTACTAACTAATCAAATAAGATTATCCAATTCGTACAAACAATACGTTTCCCACTTGAAATTAATTAAGTTCTGTTGATGTTGGGAAACTAGAAAATTTTATAATATAAAATAATTTTAGTAAGTTGTGTTCTTCATTAAAAAGGCAAGAAGACATTTTTTATATATTAAGGAATTAAACGCCTTACGCGTTCGTAAATATAAAAAAAATCAACTCACCATAGAAAAATAATATGAACTATAAGATTAAATAATGTTAAGCACTCAATATCGGTTTCACATTTGTCACTACTTTGCAGCACTTATTTAACCATTACCAACTATAATTCCATGAACTAAATTACAAACATATATCGCATACAGAACAATTCAATTCACTGTTTAACAAAATTTGCTAAAATAAATAAATTAAATATTTTTTATATTCTGATTGTATATTGTTTGTTGTTAAGTTGACAAAATCGGATCACGCTACGTCGTAGCTCGTAGAGTACTCGTGGGAAGGGGCGTACTGGCGACGGGGCACGCGGCGTGCGACTGACTTGGAAAATCGCCTGAAAACACCTACATACCGTAGACGCTAGTATATATCCATGTTATACAGCCTTCCTAGCTATCGTTCGTGCCTTTGTAAACATGACCGCCGCGCCGCGCCGTAGCGTGCCCGCTTATCACGCGATCTCTGATCGAATTGATACGTATCTTTAGTTATAGAAACAAATTATATATTGGCAACTGTTGTCTTTTTTTAAATAAGATAGAAATAGAAAAAATGTTATCAAAATCAGCTTTACGCTGTATTCCGCACGCAACAGGGTAGGCGGAGGGAACCTAGTGTTAACACACTCCGTTCCCCACTTTCTGCCGAATTGCAGGCATTGCGTCTTGAGTGGCAGAACTCAACGTCGCGCTTTACACCAGAGCGAAAAAATGGAAATATAAATTTAAGTAAATATTTCATCTCCTCGAGTGAGGATCGAACCCACGACCAGTCGATTTTACAGTCACATTTTGTGCCCCTGCGCCACGACTGGCCTCAATAGAAAAAAATATAGAATTAACTGTTTAAGTTTTTCGTTCGGAGACAATATACCTATGGTATTATCGTATTTTGAGTAATTTTCAGATTGAAAGATCACTTTATCATATATCTTTTTTATGTTACGTCTAGAGTTTCTTGGAGCACAGAAGAAATTGACTTCTAGATACACAATCAAAAATACACCAGCGCATAGTTTTTATCGTGTTTGGTGCGAAAATTGCCCCAAAATCAAAACCATTCTTTTCTTTTGACTTCTCATGGTTCGTGGAAATATTTCTGTGAAATTTGCGTAAATGAAAAATATATATGTATATTGTAAGCACATTCACAAAAAGTACTACACGTTAATTATGTGAAAAGATATTTTCACTCCAACTTCGATTCCGACTCCGATAAACCAAATTCAAAAACTCCGATTCCGGCCTCGGTTCCGTCAAACCTCTTGCGTTATGCCCCTAACAAAAACTGTTACAATCTTATAATTGTACTTAAACAACGCAAACTTAAGTATATTAACTTTTATATGTTATACTTCCCTACTATCCTGAAATTCGTACGGAACCCTAGGTGGGCGAGTCTGACTCGCATTTGGCCGTTCTCTTTAATTCATTTTATTTAAGTGAACATATTTTTGTTTATTTCGCTAACATTAGGTACATAAATAACATAGCATCTCAAAAACCTCAAAGTTTTTGGTCTGTTATAAGTTACAGGACAATTGAGAGAGTGGGAATGTAGTATTTTATAAATAAACCTAAAACATTTTTTTAGCTTTACGCTAAACTCGATATATATATTTAATATTTAAAATTTTAGTAACATAATTGTAATATTATCGTTGGCCGCTGGATGGCCCGTGTTCCCCTCCCCAGAATAGTCTGGGGCCCACTCCAGAAACTTAACTTACAACAAAATTTGCCCCGAAAAATAAAAAAAACGTTAACACGAATATATCTGTTCAAAGCTAAAGTCCAGGCTCCAAACTGAAAATATCTCTAGATACGGTAAAGTATGTCAGTCTGTCAGTACCAGTTTATCTCTATCATAAAGGGTACAAAATATTCAATTAGCCGGTATTATACACAATATTTATTATGCAATAAACTTAATAATGTATTGCAAAGGAAATGCGTCATTTGTAAGTTCGAATCTACAATTTGTTATCTCTAACATAAATTTCGTGGTAGTTTAAGTTCATGGAAATTTATCGACTTTCGCTTTTGCTACCAACAAACATTACGCTATTTTCAACTATTCTTACATATGTAGTCATAGTTGACGCTGACATGGCGTATATGCACAACGTCTGACACAAGGCAACGATTGACGATTGACTTCCATTCAGGGGAATATTTTTTTTTCAATTTCCTTGCTTTAGTACCTAAATAAATCGCGGCGTTGAATTCCGCCACTCAACACGCAATGTCTACACTAATTTCCCTCTGCCTACCTACATGCGGGATACAATGTGAAACTAAAAAAAATATATTATTTTAGTATATTTTTGTACTTATATGTATGTACGTACGTCTATGTTTATTTTCAATCTCATGTTTCTAACAAGTGCGGTTCACATCAAATAGTACAATTTTATTATATGATGAAATGAAATAAAAAGAAACATTTTATAAAGAGCATTGCTCGCTTCGCTTTCCTAAGAGCGAAAGCTTCGCGAAAGCTTAAATTTTGTCACGATTGTATTGTATACATTTTAATTATGATTTTCGTACTTTGCTATCCGTTTTCCGTTTAGGTACGTATTCGTAAAATGCAGTGCTAATATTAATTCATTTCTTAAATTTTTATTTAATATTTTCTAATTTTCTCATTTTTCCTTAGTGTAAAGTAAATTTTAGGTAAATTTATAATGTAGAGAGTGAAATTTAATAAAAAATATTCTTTAAATAGATGCTAAGAAATTGTTAATAATAGACCTCGTGAACTTCGTGATTACTCACATTTTAAATGAAACTCTGTAACCGGATTTATCATATATATACATTTTTGGAATCCCAACATTTCGAACACATATCCTTTGCAGTAGTCTATGGTTAAAAAAGTTTCATTTAGAACTATGATAATTTCTAGATACGTGCAACTTGTGCATATTTATTTTGTCAAAATTTCTGTAGTAGGCACCTATATTCTCTTAATTATAAAAAATAAATAAATCAGCTTGACGTTGTATCCCGCACACAGCAGGGTAGGCAGAGGGGGGCCTAGTGTTAAGACACTCCGTTCCCCACTTTCTGCCGAAGTTTGGAGGCATGGCGTGTTGAGTGGCAGAACTCAACGCCACGCTTTACCTCGACACCAGAGCGAAGACATGGAAATATAAATTTAAGTAAATATTTCATCTCCTCGAGTGGGGATCGAAACCACAACCAGTCGGTTTTACAGTCACACCTCGTGCCGCTGCACCACGACTGGCCTCAATTCTCTTAATTAATGTACAAAATTGCTTAATAAATATTATATGGAAAAAAAATAAAAAATAATCAGCTTCAAGCTGTATCCCGCACACAGCAGGGTAGGCCGAGGGAACCTAATGTTAAGACACTCTATTCCCCACTTTCTGCCGAGTTCCCAGTTATACCCAGGTCATTATTCAAGTTTAATCTACGAATTATCTAATCTAATTTATATAATATAGAATCTGATCTTCTCTTTTGTGTAATCATTTTCTTGCGCTCGGCCGCCTGTTAGACGGACGCGTACATAAAATAATCTTTCTGGCTGTGACACCGAGCTATATATAACACGTTATCATTTAATTATATTATTAATTGATACATATATTATTGTAATCGATCTAGTAGCTGGCAGCTACTTAAAACGAAAGCATTAGGTCATTCTGTGTACTAAAATTTTTAAGCAGTATCAACCTATGCGGCAAGTTAAACATGTATGTATCTAATACCTACATATTTTATATTAGCTATATAATGTAAAATATAACAAATATGTAATAACAGACCCACGATCGTCGTGTCGTGTAGTAGGCGATAATTATTATGTGTATCTACTATTAGCTAATTGGTAGAGTAATAAAATACTTTTCACGATATTTTAGTGATATTAATATGATGAAGAACCTAAAAAATATATTGTATAAGTATTGAATACAAATTAAAACAAAAAATAAATTAGAAAAATGTTATTATTATTGTTTTAATTTACATTGCATGGAGTGTCGGATTATCACATTATGAGAGTAAGCAACTAAGCAGGTGTGCTTTAATTAAAGACTAGCGACTCACCCGCGGCTTTGCACCACACTAAATAAATTTTAATTTTATTGCTATTGCTCGCTTTGAAGAAAAACGTTTTAATTCTTTCATATTTACATGGGCCGAGTACATACCGTATTCGCGCGCTGTAATTATGGTGTTCCCCATCCTGTAAATCCTGATCTCCCGAGATATTCGGAATGAAAAGTTGTCTATATGTTGCTCCACAACTTCCCCTATTTTCTAGTGTAAGTCCCATTAAAATTGATTTAGCAGTTCCGAAGATTATTCCGAACAAACAAAAAGACAAATAGGCAAAAAAAATTAAATCGTTCGCTTGTTTTAGTATTGTGTAATATTTACTTGAAAAAATCTACTTGTTTTGAAATCATAGACAGACACTTTATTTTTATGTACCTGATTATGTATAGAATAATAATGAGTTATATTTTACATAATTTCCACATTTTTCTTAGTCATTAAACAGTTAATAATAAATCAGTCATATAATGAGAGGTTTCTTTCTTTTTCAGGAACGAAAGAGGAAATATTGTTGAAGTAAAACTGTCATAAATATATAGAACTTTTTAATTTACATTTCTGAACTTTATGAAATTCATAAATTTAAAATTAGATAAAAGGAGAAATTATTTGAAATTTTATTCTTTAAACTATGAGAGCCATTAATACCAGTTGCTGCGAATGTATATGGCATTCGATACACCGAAAATAGTATAAGAAAAACTGATTTATCATAGCCTAATTCCACATGTTCATTGAACATTTTGTTAATTTTTTTTTAATAAATTTTACTTATGTTTTTATTAAAATTTTTTAAAATATCTACGGAAACACGAATAAATAAATTAACAATATTTGAACTGTGAGCCAAAATCCTTGAAGCTGAGCTGATGTCATATAACATTCACTATATGCCATTCATTTCGTTCCTTGATCTCTCATTATTACTTATTTATTAGTCTGTTGACTCCAACTGCGTTATAAAAAAATTAAGTTGCATGCTCGGTATCTAAATTTATATTTTTGTAAATTTAAGCAGCCAGAATGGCAGATCTTAAAAAAGTTGAAGAATTGAACAAACAAATAGAAAATGACGACGAAGACGAGGAAATTGACGGTGTAGAAGAAACGGATACTAAAGATCCCGCTAAGAAGAAAAAAAAGAAAAAGAAGAAGAAGAAGGCAGGTTAGGTTTGATTGGGTTCTTTATATCTTCATAGTCAACGATTATCCTTTACTTTTAAGTATTTCCTGGCTGAAACAAAATTATTTTATATTATATACAAAGAGGTTAGAAATATTAAGGATGTTTATTTTTAGCGGGAACTGAAAATGTGAATGTTGAAAATAATGCTGTGGATTCGGAAAACCCTGAGCCTCCTCAGGCTGATGAAACTACCGGAGAAGCAGATGAGAAGAAAAAAAAGAAGAAAAATAAAAATAAAAACAAAGGCACTGGCAAAGTGCAAACTAATCCTCCAACAATCCCAATTGCAGAACTTTTCCCTAATGGTCAGTATTCCAATAAATTTTGTCAAGTGTAATCAATTTTAATTTTAGCTAAATTCATTCTATGAATAACATATAGGTAATTTCCCTGAGGGTCAAATAATGGAACATGGACCAGCGGAAGGTATTGACGAGAGAACAGCAAAAGATCGCTTTTCCAGTGAGGAAAAAAGAGCTTTAGACAGAATGCACAATTATATATATCAAGAAATACGACAAGCTGCAGAAGCCCACAGACAGGTGATATAATCAAACAAATATTCACATATTATTCTTTGTTTATATGCTAACAGTATATTTGTAGGCATTAAGGCAATTTATCTTGTTTATTTTGTAGCTACATGCTGTATCCTGCATACAGTAGGATAGACAAAGAACCTATTGTTGAGACACTATTCTCTCAGCCTAGTTTTCGAGATAGTATGTGTTGAGTTGTGGAACTCGACACATACTATCACTGTATCACACTGTACTTTATTTTAAAAATATAATATAACTATGATATAAATCTGATTCTGAATTTACAGATTTATTCACAGATTTTTATTGTAGTCATATGAATGACAATAGAACCCACAAACCAAAACATCTACAATCATATATTGTTACACTGCACCATGATAGCCTTGTTATCATTAAGTCATATCTTTAAAATTTCTCTGGTTTTGGTTAATATGAAACTATACCTAATATATTATTTAATTAGAATATTTTATACTCCATATTACAGAAGTTTAAAACCATATAATATACATTGTTGTTGTAAATGGGATTTCTAGAATGATCTCATAGCATTGTTTGCATTTAGACTCGTCAATATATGCGTGACTGGATAAAACCTGGTATGACTATGATTCAAATCTGTGAAGAACTAGAATCCACTGCAAGGCGTCTTATAGGAGAGGATGGCTTAAAGGCAGGATTAGCTTTTCCTACTGGCTGCAGTCGTAATCATTGCGCTGCCCACTATACACCAAATACAGGTGAATTATATGTTATGTTTAAAGTTTATTCAATATTCTATATATTGTAATTATTTCCAAGTGAGATATTTAACATAAAAACTATTTATTCTTCTAGGTGATAATACAGTACTGGAATATGATGATGTAGTCAAAATAGATTTTGGCACTCATATAAACGGCCGTATCATTGACTGTGCCTTCACATTGCATTTTAACCCTCGATATGATCCTCTGGTAAAAGGTGTACAAGAAGCTACAGAGGCTGGGATCAAAGCATCTGGTGTAGACGTGAGGCTGTGTGATGTAGGTGCTGCTGTGCAAGAGGTAATTTTTTCTCAATTATTAATTTATTTGAGGCTAGTTGTGGTGTAGGGGCACAAAGTGTGACTGTAAAACCAACTGGTTGTGGGTTCAATTCCCCACTCGAGGAAATGAAATATTTATTTACATTTATATTTTTAACACCTCGCTCTGATGTTGAGGCAAAGGGCGGGGTTGAGTTCCGTCACCAACACGCAATTCCTTCAGAACTCCGCGAAAAGTGAGGAAAGGAGTGTCTTAACACTGGGTTCCCTCTGCCTACCCTGCTGTGTGCGGGATGCAATGTGAAGCTATATTATGTGTGAGCGTGAGCTTATTTTACACTGATTTATTTGTTACTTTCTTTTCAGCCCAATTTTATAGAATACACAAATAGATTACTAAACAATGAATAATTGTAGATACAATCAATATTACAATTTGTAATAAGAACTTATAACTTTTTTTATTGGTTCCAGGTAATGGAATCACATGAAGTGGAACTAGATGGTGAGGTTTATCAAGTGAAACCAATTCGCAACCTCAATGGTCACTCCATTGGACCTTATCGTAAGTGTCCTTAAGTGAATTTTATAACTGAACATTTACTTATGTAACCTTATAGTGTACCACCAGATTACAAATACAATAATTTTAATGAAAACACAACATAACCTTGTGTATAGTAAATCTGTAGGTATAGACTAAGTAATACAAGTAAACAAGTCATCAGCTTAGGGTGTAACTAAACTTGCCAATTCTGCTGTTCGTTTTTTATCTTTTCTACATTTTTAAACCATTAAAAAAAATACAAAATTAACCATTATCGTATTATCATCATCTACAATCATATAGAAGAGAATACAAATCAAATTTCGTCATTAAAACCTTCTGATAATACATAATCATAGATTTAAATGTTTAAATTAAAAATATTTTTTGTCTTCTGATAATTTGCTTAAAGTACTGCCTGTACTTTTATTAAAATGTTTGTCAATGGTGCAGTTTATCTTACCAGGTGGTAAAGTAAGAACATTTAATCTAGTTTCTTCAAGTGGGAATCAGTAAAGTCAGTCTGTTAATTTAACTTATAGGTATCCACGCCGGTAAGACTGTGCCAATAGTCAAAGGTGGTGAAACCACAAGGATGGAAGAGAATGAGTTCTATGCGATCGAGACCTTTGGTTCTACAGGGCGCGGGCAGGTTCATGATGACATGGACTGCTCGCATTATATGAAGAACTTTGATCAGCAATATGTGCCTTTAAGGTTTAACAATGAGTTTATTTTGTTTTAATATGTTTTTTTTATTGATTGACACATTAAAGAGCTTGTTGAATTGTGACATTGTGAGACAAAGAGTGGGGAGTTCTAAAGTTTTTGATATTACATTTCACACATCACACTAAATAGAGAACGCAAAAATATCACTCAGCTGTGTTAAGAACAGGGAAGGGGTCAATAAAATGATATTTATGTAACATTATGTACAGATGGCCCCTAAGTCATAAATTTAATATTAAAATTTTTTTATTGCTAGGAAAATGTGTTTTTAGTGTAAAGTACAATTGTGAAAGTAATTCTATAACAACATATGGTTCCCTACAACACCAGGTTGCAATCATCGAAGCAGCTGTTGAACACGATAAACAAGAACTTCGGCACGCTGGCGTTCTGCAAGCGCTGGCTGGAGCGCGCGGGCGCGTCGCGCTACGCGCTGGCGCTCAAGGACCTGTGCGACAAGGGCGTGGTGGACGCCTACCCGCCGCTGTGCGACGTGCGCGGCGCCTACACCGCGCAGTTCGAGCACACCATCCTGCTGCGCCCCACCTGCAAGGAGGTCGTGTCGCGCGGGGACGACTACTAGCCGCCGCGCGCCCAGTACCAGCGACTAGGCATCCAAGTTCACGATATAGTGTTGACTTCATTTGTAATGGTATATTTTTTTATCAAAATAAAAATGTTTTAATACAAATGTTATTGTTATAAATAAGTCGATCTGTGAAACTTAAATGATAAATACGCGATGTCTAGTCTAAAGGAATATGAATAACATTATTTTAAACAGTGACTAAGTCAATGTTTGTTCTGTTGAGTTTTGTTAATATCACGATCAGAACAATATATATTATATAACTGTTGTTGAGATTGTATTAACTGAACAATATCCTATGTGAGATACATTGGTACTCTAAACATCTTTAAGAAATCAGATATTTGAATAAACTTCTTACATATACTATACGGTATTTTTATTTAAAAGTGTTATATTTATTTATAAACATTTCTATACCATAAACCGCCATAAAAACTATAATAAAAAGAAGATAATCCAGACCTTAATTATAAAGATTTAGTACTTTCCTTCATGATGTATAAGATACACACAGCAAAGTAGACGTAGAAGAAGAAGTAGAGAGTAGTGTTAAGACACTCCGTTCTTCACTTCCCGCTGAATTCCAGAGTCACTGTGTAAATGGTCATCATCGGGCATCCCTACTGTAAACGCGGCTGGTTGTGTGTTCGATCCCCACTGAAGAAAATGAAACATTTATTTAAATTTATACTTTAATTTCTTCGCTCTGGTGTCGAAGCAAAGCGCGTCGTTGAGTTCTGCCACTTAACACGCAATGCCTCCAAAATTCAGCAGAAAGTGGGTAACGGAGTGTCTTACACTAGATTTCCTCTGCCTACCCTGCTGTGTGCGGGATACAACGTGAAGCTGATTTATTTTAAAATGATAATTTAAATGAGTATTAGTATGTGGAAAACAGATTTAGCAGATTCAATATCATGGATTCATTATTTCACTTTAAAAATAAGAATGATTTCTTCTTTAGTTTCCTGTATGTACTTAACTTAATTAAATTCATCATTTAACAGGTGAACAGTTTGAATAAACATTACTATTACATATTTTTTTCTTTAAAAAATAAAGCAGTCCGCGCATTTGATCGTCTATTCTCATAATCAACTAAAACCGAAATAAAATATTTCAAATGATGGCAACCTTTGATGGCATTGCTTGCGGCAGTTATTTTCCAGGCAAACATGTTGATAAAAAAAAAGTTTTAATTTCATTGATTCATTAAAAAAATCGTTAGTTCAAATACGTAAGTGCAAATTATTAACATTAACTGAACTGTTTAAACCAGGCAACCCTGGGCTTGCGACAAAATGAGAGCAACCATTGTTTTTACAATTCCTTATGACAATGATATTCTGTCATATGATGTGAGATTCATATAAAAAACATATGTGCGAGCTATTTTCGCCAAAAAACGCATTACCATACATTCAATTAAAGGTGATTGCGGAAGGATTCTTCTAGGCAACCCTAGTGTAATCTATTCTACTATCATGTATAATTCTTCAATATAATTTTAATTTAAAAAAAAAAACAGATACCTGCATGATATCTGATTGAAGCAATGGGAATTTAGGCCATAATGTTAATTATTTTTAAAACTGTTTACATTTGTTATTTATGTACACAATTTATTTAATTATCGAGATATTCCTTTATGCAAATGCTTAAACACAACTAGTTCGGTTAATCGAATTTCTACTGTATATAATTTAAAAAACATTAATAGACATTGTTTAATTTTTCTATATACATTACACTCACAATTTCTATTACAAAAATATGGACTTTTTGTTGTAAATTTTAAATTAAAAAACCATTTGTTCAATAACTTTTATTTATTCATTTAGGAAAGCACTATTCCCTAACGTGGTAAATATCGATTACATTAATTATAGTAAGTAAATTATCTACGTGGTACAATACCATTAGTCTTTCGCTAGAATATTATTTCATAGAAATGTATAAAATTGTTGAACTATTAATCACTAGCGTTCCGAATATTTTTATTACATTACCATCGGTTTACATGAAAAAAAAAATATAAAAAAATGGTTTTCAATGAAATACTAAAAATGTAAAGTATTCTTCACAATAACAAATATTATTCACAGCTGCGTGGATAAGACAAAAAATATATTATTCATGAAAACTAAACCCTAATAATATTTAAATTATATTTATTATATTGTTGGTTATGATACATAATAGACAAAGGAAATGTTAAAAAACTGCGTTCCCAGCGCACCTCTCAATTTGAGTGTTTGAGTGGTGTTGACTCAATTGTGTTCATGTTCCCTGCCAGTTACCAGAGCGAAGAAATAAAAATGAAAATTGATGAAATTAATGGAAGAGTGGAAGTCGAACCTACAACTAAAGCATTAACAGTACAGTTGCGCAACGTCGTCAGCCCCAAATTATTTTCTTGTATATTTATTTCTATATTAATTATTAAAGAATCGAACTGAAGTGGACCAAAGCTGTTTTTTCCTTCATATAAACCGATGTGTTATTACACTATTCACACGAAATCTATACATTAAAAATATACTAGCAAATCGATAAATGAACAATATAAAATTAATAACTAAGCCTGGGAATAAATATAATTTGAACGGACTTAACATTATTGATGATATTTTATTTTTATAAACTTAATTACATATATATTAAATACATAAGTAGCATTAAATATGATTTTATTTCTTTTACAATGTTTCTGGTTTGTGGGGCTTATTTTTTTTTAAGCACTATCCTACATGACCGAACTTTATTTGTAGTTCTCAGATAAACTTTACTCGAAAATATATTTACTAATTAGAATATTATCAGATCAAAATGTAACTATTGTCCCAACATGTGATACGTGTATGACTAGATTATGGATTCACGCAATGATACAATGCTAATATCAAAAATGAGTTTCTCTGTTATAACATATTAATTATTTATTTAACATATGGGTTAAAAATAAATAAATAAAAATTATACATAAATAAAACTTCCCAAAGGGTATTTTAAGAGGTAATCAATCCAACTAAACATATATACCTTATACCCAACTGGTAAAGTATCACAGAAATTAAACATCCCTAGCTAAACTAACGCTGCATCTACTTTCAACTACATAATCAAAATAAAAAAGGGCCAGAATTGGTCAACGCCTTTTCCGTTTTAGGGATGTTACGGATATAACTCATAGCTCCATCTGCGTGAACTTTACAAGAGAAGCGAAAACGTTATTTTTTGCAGACCACTTATTTATAGAAATATTATGAATGTCATATATATAACTATCGACACAAACGCGGCTTCGCCCGCTTAAATTTCTATTTATATACATTACAGCCTAATCAAACAAAATCTTTACATAAATTGTAGCATATGTTATTCTGATGTATCAGTTATATTACTGTAAAGATTCATCTAAATCCGTTCAGTTGCTTTTGCGTGAACGTGAATATGTTTCACAAACTTTCACTTTTATAATATTATTAGGATATACAATCCACCAAAATATATATTCTTAATAAGTCTCTCGTAAAAAATTACATTACATTTTCAGCATCCCTTGGAAAGTTCACGCAGATGGTTTTAATGGTTTGTGAATTATGGTATCGATATAAAAAAAATATGTTTCTCTAATATTAAGTAGATTTTTATTTATTTTTTAAAGAATCAGGTTGTTAAATTTATTGTTTATTTTTTCATACTTATCGTGAGTTCGTACATACTAAGGGCCTTTTCATAGATACATAATTTTACACAAAGTTGTCATAACAATTTTCATTTAGACTCCGCCCATATCCCAAATGATGAAAATCGGACGAGATTACGAATATTTTTTTTATTTTGGATATCATCGCATGGTTTCGGTTCTGTACCCGTTTACGGAGCTCCATAACATCCCCACTTCAAATTGTCCAATCATAATACTTAGGCAATACTTGCTGTCCACCCAAGTGACAATTAATATTAGTTGTAATTTAGGCCATTTCACAGTGAAAATGCTAAGATTGTTTTTAAACATAAAAAAATATTAAACAATTTCTAATTAAAAACGGACCAATAGATTGTCTATGACATGGCACAACTAGTAGTACGTGTAAAAAAGATAATTTTTATAATGTTAAAAAAATAATATAATAATACATTGGAAATAATTCAATAATAACTAAACAGTTCACTCCAAATAGATTAAAAATATTTAATTTTGTACATCGCCATTGGTAGAGACATCGGTTTCGTGACAATTGTAAATTGTCTGCAGTGGGACGTGAAGCAATTCTACTATGTATCTGTAGTTTGGTTCTGAAAACATAAAAAGAAGTAAAGAAAGAAAGTAAGCGTTACGCTGTATCCCGCATATAGGAGGATAGGCAGAGGGATCGTTGTTAAGACACTCTATTGCCTACTTTCCGCCCAATTTTCGTGATATTGCGTGTAGAGTAGCGGAGTTTTATTTAATCTGGCTAGGCTGAATTAATGACCACGGGATTATTTTTAGTAATAATACTCTCAAAAATGTAATTCAACTTGTAACTTCAATGTTGAATTCCGCCACCTGACACAATATTTGCCGTGTTATTACTGTCAAAATGTATCCACTGACTCACAATACGGTCAACAAGTCGTGGCCACCCTAAAGTTGTGGATGGTTGCGCAGATTTGATTTTAGGATTTTTCTTGTTTTTAATCATTCTCTTCCCGGGTGAACAATGCGCAAATACTTAGCGCGTTAAAACCTAACCCAGGACGACCACGACTTGTTGATTGTACTGCGATAATAAATATCACTAGATTAGCTCGATGTGTAAATGTAAATTAACACTTGTCTGGTCAATAGCAAAAGATTTATAAAGCAATTGTGAGCGGTAAGACAGGCAAGAGTAGACTTCAGTTGACCGAATGTAAATTCGAGGGCTGTGGGTTCGATTCCATAGCCATTAAATTCTGCAGAGGAAACCTCGTTACAAAAGTGCTAGGTTAGGTTAGCCAACTCATAGTCGGCAATATAAATGTGTGAATATTATGGAGAACAGAACTAAAGTAAACTAACTAACAACCAACTTTGACTAGACTATTAATAAACGTTTTTTTTTTTTTCAAAAGAACGTCATATTTACTTTATTAAACTTGTTACAATCAATAATAATTTCTACAGTTGGTCTATTTGAAATATATTCAAATAAAATAACAGTATAATATAAATTTATAAGATTACATCACAGCTCTGTGGTGAGGGAATTGAATATATTTATCATAAAACATATATAACACAATTTTTCCTGTTATTATCATGTTTTATTTATCAACTATGAATTAAATGAAATGATGCAATAAGCTTTAAAGTATATTTAATTGTTAACATTTATTAATTGTTAGCTTGTTATCTATACTAATATTATAGAGCTAAAGAGTGTGTTTTGGAAAAATTAAATCAGCTTCACACTGTAACCCGCACATATAAGGGTAGGCAGATTTAACCTAGTGTTAAGACACATTCCTCTCTTTCCGCCAAATTCGAGGTAATGCGTGTTGAGTGGCGGAATTCATAGCCGCGCTTTGTCTCATCAAAAAAAGCAAAGAAATGAAAATATAAATTGAAACATATATTTCATTGAGACAAACTCAGAAACTGTTGAGGCCAGTCGCGTCTACAGTGACACCTTGTGCAAGGGCACAAGACCACACACCGCGACTGGCTTCAACAATTTCTGAGTTTGTTTCGTTAAACGCACTCAGAAATGGTTGGGTTGTATTGAAAAAATATTTTTGTGTTGGTTATATCATTATTAGTGCATTCAACCAAACAACACTGCGTCTTATAATATTAGAACAGCTTTAGAAA
This sequence comes from Heliconius erato x Heliconius himera, assembly GCA_013421005.1. Classification (NCBI taxonomy): domain Eukaryota; kingdom Metazoa; phylum Arthropoda; class Insecta; order Lepidoptera; family Nymphalidae; genus Heliconius; species Heliconius erato x Heliconius himera. The sequence continues at coordinate 82,848 of JAATLQ010038408.1, read as the reverse complement.
GAAAAGTGATTACGAATGATTTCCATTGATATAAGTATAATACAATACTATCATAATCCAAATGAAGGCTGTAAATTCTAATTCCACTCAAGCAAAGCTATATAGCAAAGTCAAAATACAGTCATTTCCCAGTCTAGGTGATATTTTATACCATAAATTTTAAATTTCTCTGATTATTATAATTAATTTAAATTATTTGTTAAAACAGTGGTATACTTACCATTCTCAGGATTGATATATCCTCGACGAATAAGAAAGTCAAGTAACACAGGTGCACTGGTAGTTTTGAAGTGAGGTGACAAGGCTCTTGTTACACATTCTTCAGCAGTTAAAAGCTCAAAAGTTTCAACTTCGCCATCTGCATTTTTTGGCATAAAATCCAATGGAAGCTCAAGATCATACACATATTCTGTGTTCGGAAAAAGTCCCCTTTCACTTTCGAAATAAAAACTAAAATGAAAATAAAAAAATATTGTTATTTTTTGTCTCTTTAGATACATGAGAATCTAGTTGTGACACTTCATTCTCCATACATGCCACCATGTCGTAGATAAATAAAAATAAATTAAATTAAATAATGCTGCTTGTATGTTATTAGATCAAAGTCGTAATGCCTACTGACTTAAAAATTATTTGGGGACCACAAATCGACGGCTTCAAATAATTCTCAGGCTACAGGTTGGACCTTTTAATAATTAGTGATATTTTATTTAAACAAATGCACTTTACATACCTAACACATCCAGCTGGCACAAGCTTCTTTGCCAATTCTCCCATAACAGATGCTTCTTCAGCAACTTCCTTTATGCAAGTTTCGAGAATACCATAACCCACTGCCAGCCCACCACTTACAAAGCAATCCCATTTGCCTTAAAATTATAAAAATACTATACTGATTATACAAAAATGAGGCTGTCATGGCACAGTGGGACAATGTCTGACTATAAATATTACAGTTATGACTTTGTTTCTCATTGGGGGAAAAAAATACACTGCCACTTGTATTTATCATATAATAACATTTGTAAAAAATGTAATTAAAAACATACCAGGCCATGTTTGCTTTGTGAAACTTCTTTGTTGTAACCAAATACAAAGCCCTTTAGTGGGATGAAATAAATATCCATTGACACTAACACCATAATTTCTTATACCAAAAAGACATGTTGCACTTCTATCCATTTCCAAGAAACTTTCATAATGATTTGGTGAAGTCACTTCAAAACACTGAAATGCAAAACAATAACTATTTATTTAATTACCTCTAGTTATAATTTTATAATTGTATAACATATTTCATACTAATCAATATAAGTATTCAAGTATATGCATTTATTTATTTATATTTAATTATATATACTTATAACTAGCATATGCATATAAAATATATATTACACAAAATTCAAATGCTTTTAATAAAATGAATTTTGAGAGAAAGATTTGCTATTTATAATAAGCCATATAAATTGCTTGTCTGGTTATGTGCACAACTTAGGTAACTTATATATTTAAAAAGTTATTTCCTGAAAACTAGTTAAGCAATATGCTGCATTTGTCATAAGAATGAAAGTTGAAAAAAATTGTCGCAATATCTCCATTAGCTATTTTATAAAATATGATATACGAATAATTATCAAAAAAAAATACCGTACCTCATCTCGCCAACCCTTAAGAGCGCATATTTCGTTTTCCTTACGTAAATTTTCCAATACTTCAGCAACTTTAGACGTTCTTTCTTGGTAATCTCTAAACGCAGGATTAAGCTCTACAAATTTTCCCGTAATTCTGAAAACCTTGATATAAAGAGCTGTATAAGAAATTGCCTAAAAATTATGCTATATGCATGTATGTACAAACTAAGTTTATAAACAATGAGTATAACATAAGTCTTACCTCAGGGAATCTTTGTAAATGCTTAAGTACATCAGGACGAACAAGGCCCACTTGATGTCCAGCGACTAGAAAAGGCTTGCATATGCCTTGATGCAATCCTAAAATAAAAAATAAAACATTCAAATCGAAACTTATTAGTATAAAAATGTAATGATTGTACACTAACAATGAAAGCGTCATCGAGCATACCTGATAAATAGAAGCAATTGAATTTTTTTGCTAACTTTGTTAATTCTGAAATGTTATTTTTAATTGTAGAATTCATATCTTTCATTTTATTTTACAGAATTCCAATACGAAAATTCAAGTGTTTCAACAGATAATAAACAAATTTTTAAATGACAAATGCCAAAGTTTGTAACTCAAAACATTAGGTATGAGGACTTAAAACAATGAAATCAATAGAAATATTTTTGGACCTTAAATATTACAATGTTTCAGACTTTAAGTATAAAACATTTTGTATTGCAGTGTCATGTAAGGTATACTTATATTTTTATATCATAAAATGCAAAAATATAAATCATTTATGTTTAGACTGTATATGGTGTCAATAGATATACCATATGAATTCAATAGACAAAAATGCTCTTGTCCTATGGTTTCTCAGCATATTGGCCGTTAGAGAACACTATTTAGCGTTATGCGGTAGGCATAACGCTAAATATTGTACAGTTTTGTATTAAATTTTATGCAATAAAAATAAATAAATAAATATGTATCAAAAAAGATTGTATGTCAGAAAAACATAATTTTCTGATCAGTAGTAATAACAGTTTTAAATTAACTATCTTATACAATACTTCAACTTAACTTATTTATTACAAATAACTTATATTAAATTATCTGACACCAGCACGTGAAGACTGTCTTGCTTTCCAGCATAGACTTCCCCTAGAGCTTGCCACAACACTTTTTTATGCTTATCTGGTCCTATTCTTATGTCTTGGGCACCACTCCGTTACGTCTCTTGACCATTTATCTTTTTTACAATTAATCATGTGACCTGCCCAGTTCCATATAAGTTTTTTATGCAATAAGTAACATCGAAGATTTGTTTTCTAAATATATGGACCTTAGGAGACCAAAATCTTTTCCATGCTATTTTTTTTATTTGTGATTTCTATAGGAGATGTAATTTGGCCGAGGTACGATGTATCCCGCACACAGCAGAGTAGGCAGTGGGAATCTAGTCTTAATACGTTCCGTTCCCCATTTTCCGCCGGATGCCTTCAGGCATTGCCTCGATTGCCTCGACACCAGAGCGAAGAAATGGAATTAGTAATTTAAATAAATATTTCATTTCCACGAGTGGGTATCGAACCAAAAACCAATTGCGTTTACAGTAACACTTTGTGCCTCTGCGCCACAACTGGCCTCATAGTCTTGAGTTGGCTTGGTGGCTTTGAATTCTTATTTAATTTATTATTCATTACACTTTGTTATAGTTGCTCAAGTCACAGTCATCATAATTATTAGGTTTTCTGAATGCTTCAGATACTTTTATTCCGTTATGAAGTTTACATCATATTATTTATATTTTCCCCTGAATCAGAAATCTTTAAAATTAATTTAAAAAATTACAAGTCGATACAGTATTGATAAAAGTACTATACCAACAGAATATATAGGCTAGGCTTTTGTCAATTCTAGCAAACGTTCTCACGTTCTCGTGCTTATTAAACTATACCACATGTGGTACCTTCACCTTTTTGGTGTCTCTATTCACCCCAAATATTTTAATAACGTGCATACAAATATTTTCATTGATATCCATAAACTTAAATCATAAGTGTAATTACTAATGCACAAAGTTAGTTCATGATTAATCACAGAGATTTATCACTGAACACCATTTGAGACCAGTCGTGGCGCAGGGGCACAAAGTGTGACTGTAAAACCGACTGGTTGTGGGTTCGATCCCCATTGTAATATAAATTTAAATATTTATTTAAATTTATATTTCCATTTCTTCGCTCTGGTGTCGAGGCAAAAGCGCGGCGTTGAGTTCTGCCACTCAACACGCAATGCCTCCAGAATTCGGCAGAAAGTGGGGAACGGAGTGTCTTAACACTAGGTATCCTTTGCCTACCCTGCTGTGCGCGGGATGCAGCTGATTACTGAACAGAACGCCTAAAATTCAACCGTATTTTATTGTACCTTACTCTAACTTCATGTAAGTACAGGATCTGAGCAAATCGAGGACTATATTTTTTTAAAACAAAAAAAAAAAAAAAAAATTAAATTAGCTTCACGCTGTATCCCGCACACAGCAGGGTAGGCAGAGGGAACCTAGTGTTAAGACACTCCGTTCCCTACTTTCTGCCGAATTCTGGAGGCATTGCGTGTTGAGTGGCAGAACTCAACATCGCGCTTAACCTCGACACCAGAGCGAAGAAATGGAAATATAAATTTAAGTAAATATATCATCTCTTCGAGTGGGAATCGAACCCACAACCAGGCAGTTTTGCAGTCACACCTCGTGCCGCTGCGCCACGACCGGCCTCGAAACAAAAAATTAATAAATATTAGATTAACTTAAGAAATTCATTGGATATTGTGATATAAGAAAACTTTCATGTCCTTTGACCAAGCCACATCCTTTCACCCCATTTAATTGGCACTTACCGTACCGTACGCGATATATTGTTTTTTTTTTTTATTTATATTAAGATTTAGTTTACAAGACTCAATGTTTATTATTAATAAAATAAATAAATTTATAACACGTAAACAGATCGTTGATTCTATTTTTATTTAAATTTTGTTTTTTTACTTTATTATGTAACGTATTATATTGAAAAGGAACGTATTCTATTAATTTCAGTATATGTAACATCTTTTATCCCGCTCGCTCAAATAACATGGAGGTTGTGCCATGAAACGCTGTTAAAGTGTTTGCCTTTGTTTACGTGTCGAAATCTACGAACGAAATTTGTGATATTACTCGAAGTATCTTTTGCTACAGTATATGGAATTTCTTCGAAGTTATTGTTTTACAAATTTATTGATCAAAACGGTGTTAATTGTATTGAAATGAATAACGGAGAGGTTGGTGGATCCAGAGGCAGAGGCCGTGGTTGGCAACATCCCGACAACAAACCTTCCAAGCTTCGCCGGCCTAAATCACTTGCTGATGATACAAAAGGTACAGTTTTTTTATAACATAAAAACAACATACATAGAATAAGATTTTCCGAATTGGTAAGTAGATTTAAGTAGAGCTATCTACGTCACTCATTTACAGCGCATATTAAATGTTCTGGTGAAAGTTTTAAAAGAATTTTTATTGGTGGTGACGTCGGCTCTATTTGACATAAGGGAACCGGTAGTAGGTATTTTATGATTTAATGCATTTAAAAAGTTCACAATTTTTTTTTATTGACTGAAATAACATGAACATATTTGTATTTTATATATGCAATTTACGATACATTTATGTTAACGTATATTTTATGTTACAGTAGAACCACTTAAATCAACCCTATCAGCAGAAGCTAAGGAATGGTATCCACGAAATTATGTCGCTCCTGTAGTGTATGCACCAGAACCTTACAGGGTGCAACGTTCTTCTGTTCAAGATAGAATAAGGCAGGCACAAGAACAAGATCCTTATAACTTTGAAAACCTGTCATATTCACTTGAAGAATCTGAGAATAATATGAACTTAAGGGTATTGTAATTTTATATTATGAATCTATAAAATGTTCTATTTTTTGAATAGTAGAAAAAGACTATATTGAAAAAGAATGTTTTCTCTATTGTATGTTGACATATAAACATAAGTATAGTTATATTAAATAAAAAAAAATGTGCATATTACATAGGCATGCACATTTTATTGTAAACATGTGCTATGTAATATGCAATATGTTCCATGATATACATGCAATGTTAATTTTTGTCACTAAAGTTTCTTTGCCAATACTATAACAATAAAGGATTTAATTCACCTTTATGCTGTATCCTACATATAGCGGGGTAGGCAGAGAACCTGGTGATAAGACTCATTCCCCACATTTTGCACAATATTTAAGAAATTTTATGTTGAGTGGTTTCAACTCAACACTCCACTTAAATAATTCATTCAGCTGATCAGATCAGAGGTTGTGATACTGGGCCATAATGGCCTCAAAAATAGGAAATGTATGATTAAAAATGTCTCTAATAACAATATCAATTGCTGTAAAATTAATGACAAACTTTTTATTTAACAGGAGAATATAGCCAACTTGATAACAGTTATGTGTGAGATAACATTTGACCCAGGCAAGTTTGATACCTTATGTGGCCCATTGGTGGATTCTTTTATTTCAACATTAAGTGATGCTAATTACACACGACCTCTTGTTGAAGCTATTGTCAATCAGGTAATATATTTGTATTATGTTTATTTCTTCTTATGTTAAAATTACATATTGAAAAATGTACAGTTAAATTTCTTATAGACATAACTTTTTTTATTCTTGTTTCTGATATTTAGTGTGAATAAAGGCACAGACAAACACAAAAAATTTAAAAACCATTGTTGTGGGTTCTATTACTGTAATAAATGTCCCTAGTAATAGATTCTCTCGTATATCCTATGTTTACATAGAACAGGACAGCAATGAGTTAGTTTTATTATATGTATAGATAGTCTACTTTTATTTATTTATTTATTTTTGTAGAGTAGAGAAAAGATAATATTAATAAATAATAAGTAATTCCCCTGAGTGGTAATTGAACCCACAACTATAGTATCACAGTCACACCCTGGGCCCCTGTGCCATGACAGCCTCTTACTACAGCCTACTTTTATAAACCAATAAAATTCATTTATTTTTTAAGAAGTTTCATATTGTAAAAACTTTGTGATAAATTTGAAAATTTGTTATTACATAATAATAATTGTCATTAGACAACACAAAAATTATTTATTACTAACAAATAAATACACCATTTTTTGTCTTTACTGTACTTGTCTAATGTTAAAAGTAAATAACAATGTTATAATGAAATGCAACATCTTACTAATATTATAAATGTGAAAGTTTGTGAGGACAGATGTTTGTTCCACTTTCACACAAAAGGTACTGAAAGGATTTAGATGGATCTTTACAGTAATAAAGCTTATACATCAGAATACCATGTAGGCTACAATTTATGTGAAGATTTTGTACAATTTGCTTACATTATAACAAATAAGCGGGCAAAGCCACTTTTAGTTTGCTTGTATAAGATAATGACCATTATTGGTCAGCATGTGACTGTTATCTGTCAAAAATAATTGGCTTCTATACTCTCTCTTTTCATTTCCCTGTTCTGGAAAAAAAGTGTTGATTCACATCTAACTCAAATCCAACACAAAGTGAATTGCATAGTCACATTAGGTGTTTTTTTCTTTATATGTGGGATAAAGGATGAGGATGAAAAAAGATTATATCAACTTAAGTAATATAACATGAAAAAATATTGATATTATAATATAAGAATTTTAGTTTTTACATTATTATAGCTGACTAATTAAATGTTTTTTTATTTACTTCTGACTTATTACTCATATTTCATGTCATTGTTTAAGAATGAATACTTTAATTATAATATTTCACCATCAAACCCTTAGGAACAAAAAATCTTAACATATGGACAAATTAAATTTGTGCACTATGACAATGACGTTCTTTGCCTGCATCTGAATTTCTTCCTCCTGTTTAAAAATATATATCATATAAATTTTCTTTCTTGCAGTCAATCGCCGAAGCAAACTTTCGTTACAATGGGGCTCGACTATGTTCTATGTATGATTCAGTGGCATCTCCAGAAGAATCCACTTTCAGGGCGTGTCTGCTCGAACGTTGTCTGGCTGAGGAAAATAAAATAATTAGCCGTCAAGAGACCTCTGAAGAGAATATGCGTGGATTTGCTATGTTTTTAGCTGAAATATATACACAGCTAGAAGATAGTCAGGTTAGTAAATAAGTTGTATATAATGTTATTAGAAAATGGCCTCTTGGCACAGTAGGACAATATCTGAGTGCAAATGTGATGGTTGTAGGTTAGATCCCTAATCAGGGAAATGAACAATGACAAGTGACTTGTAACAAGTGACCAATTGTCATATTAATGAAGTAGTCTTGCATTACTAAATATGTTTCCATTATACTTAAGTTTTTTTTTTTTTAATTTGATTATATTTACCTAAACATGACATTGAGAATGAATTCAAATTATGTTTGCAATATTTAAATATATATATATTACAAACAATACTTTAACATGTTGAAGGCTACAAATTGGTGTTTTAAAATTGTAAATTACATGGTGTGAATATAACATTCTGGATCTTTATTTGTATATGGATACAAAGCAAATACTATATTTATGTAGTTTCGTTTATGATTATTCATTATTTATTGTTTTGAATTTCGATTAGAAATATTAGACTTTTGGACGCGCTTCTGTATCGATTTCGTCAAGCAAAATCCAAAACTTAACATTGAAATTGAACTAAGATTATATTAAAATATATTAAAAATCTAAAATGATAAGATTTTTTATTGGTTGTTAAAATGATACTACAAGTTTGAAGTATGAAGCAAAACTAATTTATTTTCTTAATACCCACAATATAATTATTAAACATCAATGTCTATTTAAGTACACAATTTTACCAACATAATTAATATATAACATATCTTTCCCCCATACCAATACATGTAGAAATAATCATTAGAAGACAATCAAACAGTTACCAGAATAATTATATACAAAATACAAATCTAATCAGTGCTTGGGATTCCAAT
>JAATLQ010038408.1:34240-74070 GCA_013421005.1 Heliconius erato x Heliconius himera | reverse complement strand
TAATATTAAAAAATAATATAAATAAAATAATATAATATGATTGGTTTAAATAATATGAGATTGTTAGAATTATTTACTTAAAATGATTAATATAATTTAAAAAAACATTACTTTTTAATAAGGATTATTAAATTGATTTTATTTAATAGTGCATTGTTATTATTTAGCATAATTTTCACAATTACATCTCATAATATAAGACTGGCTCTTTCATAACTTTTGGTGGCTCTTTCAATACCGAAATGTTATGAAAGAGCCAAATGACACATTTTTTTAAAATGAATATTTTATTGCTTTTTTATTGTATTTAAAGCTTATTTCGTATAAAATTATCTAGTTTAATAAATGAATAATAATTTGAGAGAAATAAAAATATTTTCTTTAATTAAAAGTATATTTTTTTGCTTCGTTTAGTAAACTGGCTCTTTCATGCCACCTCTCCCTTATATATATTTTTTATCACGCTTCACGCTGTATTCCGCATGTAGCAGAGTGGGCAGAGGTACCTTAGTGTTACTCCGCTTCCCAATTTCCGCCGAATTCTGGAGGCAATGCCTGTTTGAGTGGCGGAAATCAACACCGCTCGTCATCTTATACTCAGAGCGAGAAAATGAAAAAATATTTCATTCTTTCCATGGTATGGACCTCAAATTACAAATATTATATAAAAATAAATAAATCATAAATCAGCTTCACGTTGTATCCCGCACACTGCATTGTAGGCAGAGGGAACCTAGTGTTAAGACTTCGTTCCCCACTTTCTGCCGAATTCTGGAGGCATTGCATGTTGAGTGGCAGAACTCAACGCCGTGCTTTGCCTCGACACCAGAGCGAAGAAATGGAAATATAAATTTAAGTAAATATTTCATCTCCTCGAGTGGGGATCGAACCCACAACCAGTCGATTTTGCAGTCACATTTTGTGCCCCTGCGCCACGACTGGCCTATGTAAGTAAATATAAACTATATGAATCTACAGTTATAGCATTTACTTCTAGAATTTAATATCTTATAATCCATACGTCAAAGGAAGTTCACGTTTTACTTTGAACGGTAATAATGTTTGTACCTAGATGACACCTTGCCAGCTATTAGTGATTCCGGTTAAAGCATTATACATATATTTCTTATATATTTAGAATGGTTTTGATGTGATTGTAAAGACGATAGGTTGTGGGTTCGATTCCCAGTCGAAAAAATTAAATGTTTAATATTTTTGGTATTTTCGCTCTGGTGTCGAGGATTGAGTTCCGCCACTCAACGTGCAATGCCTAAAGAAGGTGGTCCGGCAGAAGGTGGAGAGCGGAGTGTTTTAACACTCATTTCATCTGCCTATCCTGCTGTGTGCGGGATAGAGTGTGGCATTATAAGAAAAAGATTGGTAATACCACCGTAGCATAACGGAACAGTGCCTGATGTTAAGATAGTTGTGGATTCTATTCTTTATTAGGGAATCGTTTTGGTGACGCTGACCCTCTTTGGCGTATATAATATTTTCAATATTAACAGTGGCTAGTTTCATATTAGATGGACTTGTGTAAGTAGACTAAATTAATTTGGTTATATAATACAATTATTCATATTTTTTTATATACAAACACACTTCGATGCACAAGCTTTGCTTCGTGCTTTGCCTCGTTACCAGAACGAAGAAAAGAAAAAATTAAAAAAATATATCTTCCCAAATAGGAATCAAAGCCACAACTTCTCACATTTACAGTCACACGCTTGTGCCCATGCGGCACAATCGGCCTCATATGCTACAATTAATATAATTAAACAAATAATTATAACCACTGACTCCAATCCCACAACATTAATGTGTAAAACCTCCACCAAAACGCCTCATAAAACGGTCAATCGCGTTTGACGTACAGATGTTAAATGTTTAATGATATGGAAAACTCTTTGGTTTAGTAATCCTATATGGTCTTATACCATTCAGCGGAACACTCGTCTTAATTACTCAGTAATAAGAATCAAATTTCTTTGAAATTTTGACGGTATTATATTAATTTTGATAGCCCCTATTATTTGATACACAAGGATGACATTTGTTCAGCAAATTTTGGTTATTTGATAAGTTTCAAGCCTCTGCTAATATCGGCTTACATTAAGAATCCATGTCCAAAATGAATAGCTCCTGGTTTCGGGGAATTACCTTAGTATCAATATTGACTGGTGCTAAGAAAGTTGACCGAACATTGGTCGAATCCGACTGAGTGGACGGCAAGTTGGTGATTAGATTTTGAGTTTTTTTTGGTGTCATTTTACAGTGTTTCGTGTGAAAGGATGATTTTTTTTTCTCTATTTATATCTATATTTATTTCTCTTATAATGTGGGTAGAGACAGCTTATTGGAGTGTGTCGTTTTCTGCTTTCTTTCTAAGTTCCTAATCATGAAAGACAAATTTTGTCACATCTTGCAAGTTAGTCAGATCAAATTTTGTGAAATAATGATAGATAAGAGTTTCGCCACTCAACACGCAATATCTCGAAAATTGAATACAGAATGATAAACGGAGTGTCTTAAAAAAAGGATCCCTCCGCCTTACCGTTTATAATCGGTATACAGAGCCAAGCCAAAAAAATATAATTTGTAAAGCCACTTTATTTTTAACTAAAAACTATTCACCTTAGAGCTCAATTTTTCTCGCCCTTCGTATAGAGAGAATAACATCAAACTCATATTAAAAAAAACACCTAGGTTTTAAAAGTTTATTTTAAAAATAAATCAGCTTCACGCTGTATCCCGCACACAGCAGGGTAGGCAAAGAGAATCTAGTGTTCACTCCGTTTCCCACTTTCTGCCAAATTCTGGAGGCCACGACTGGCCTGGACTTATTTTAAATAAAGAAAATAATTATAAAATGCCCTAGACTTTATGGTGAAGCCACCATATTGAATGTAATATCCCACAGAGAAGCCCAGTGCGTTAATTGAGACATATATCAACGCTTGCGTCCACGATCGGACTACAGCCTTAGGGCTTTAGCAAAATGGTATATGCCATTTTTTAACGAATTTGTAGTATTTTTTAATATTATATATGCATTTTAATATATTTTTTTTAATATTTATAATATTTTTTTAATATTATGTAGCGCGGCGTTGAGTTCTGCCATTCAACACGCAATGCCTCCAGAATTCGACAGAAAGTGAGGAACGGAGTGTCTTAACACTAGGTTCCCTCTGCCTACCCTGCTGTGTGCGGGATACAGCGTCAAGCTAATAATAATAACATGAGATATATATGTTTGAGAATTAGAGCAAGATTGTTATGTAATTTTATTAGGTATTTGGATAGGTAGACTAGCTGTGATTACGGAATATTGTTAAGTGTTCGAAACGTAGGATTTTTTAAAATGCATGTTCTGCTCTATAACAAACACCAAAATGTTTGCGAATTATTTTTTTTAATCCTGTATCTATATTTAGAAACATGATTCACTTTAGTTTGAGTATTAAAAACTGACAATATCGGGACTCGTGTCGCAGTGGCACAACGTTTTACTACATAACATGTAGTTTGTGAGTTCGGTTCCCCTTCGGAAGAGTGAAATAATGAATTGAAATATTTCGACGCTCTGGTAAGAAGACAAGCGCAACCTTGAGTTCTATCACCCAACACACAATGTTTAGAAATTGGACAAAATATGGGGAATGGAATGTCTTAATAGCAGGTTCCCTTTGTCTTCCCTGTTATGTTCGAGACACAGCATAAATCCTAAATGATGATAATAATAATAGTAATAAAATTCTCAGATATACCCTTTTACAGTGCACTGTACTGAGCTAATACACACACTGCCTTCAAATTGAGATCTGCACAAAGGTTATAAATAAAGAGGTATTTATAAATAGATAGTAAAGTACGTACGAAGATCTAATGATGCATCGTATGAAGAGAGTTTATAGTCTTGCTGGTAATGCATTGTTTTAGATAAAAAAATATAAAAAGTATAAGAAATAATTGTTAATTGCAATATTATTTAATGGTTGCAACTAATTTGTGTGCCTGAATATACGATTCGATTATTGAGGATATCATGGTGAAAAGCACAGCGTTAAGTTCCGCCATCAATTACGCAATGTCTCGAATTCAACATTTCTCGAAACAATAAAGAAGACATTTTTCCGCTGCTCTAAAATGGTTTTTAAGAATGATTGTTTGCCTTTATTAGGCCGTTCATGGCAGAGTGGCACAAGCACACAACTGTAAAAGCGACAGGTTGTGTGTTCGAAGCAATAAAATATTTAATATTGTTATTTCATCGCTCTGATAACGAGACAAAGTACGGCGTTGCTCAACGCCAGAAATGCCTTCAACAGGAACAACAATACCTCCAGAATTCGGCGGAAAGTAGGGAACAGACATGTCTTAATAGAAACTTAGTATCTTAACACTAGGTTCCCTATCCCTACCCAGCTAACAGGGGATACAATGTGAACCTAAAAAAAAATACATCATAAATTCCACGCAAATACTTACAACCGACGACAAACACATCAGTAACAATGTTTACAAAACCACTAAAAAGCTTCACGCATCGCGAGCTTTCCTCTACAATTCTAATATACAAATCGTTTTCCACTGCGTGTCGCGCTTGCGTGTGCACCACACATAACGCCCGACCACGTGGTCGGATCACGCAAACTGAAACACTCAATGGATAGCGTGTTAGCGGTTTTCGCGTGACGCTGGGCGTGGGCAAGGTCGGTCGGAGACTGAGCATGGCGATCCTGGACAATAACCTATGTGTACTGTTTAATGATGTTTAATTTTATGTTTGTGTTTGCATGGGTTGTAAGTGGTGTATTGATGGGATTCTGGTGGTATTTTTGGTTTATTTTGTATGGTGTCTTCAGCGTTTTGTGGGATTAGTTAGAGATGTGATGGGAATAGGACTTTCATGCTCGATTTTGCTTACTTTAATTAATGTTATATCGAATAGAAACTAAAACATCAATTCAGTTTTTAATCGATTGGTACTATAGAATCATGTTTTGCATAATGCCTTTTTTGCTCTAAATCCAGAGATTCCTTTATTTTTTTTTAATACACACTGTCTACAATTGATAGTCTGAGCTGTTTGTTAAAATATTCTGTTTTCTACTTCGTGCTAATTCAGAACATTGTGTACTGAGTTGTAAACCAAAATCCCATTTTGGTCTCGAAACCAAGGAAATTAAAATTATTTAAATATTAACGTTACCCTGAATGTGAATGAACCCACAATCATTATGAACACAGTCAGATATCTTTAAAGTATGCCACAATGTTGTATGGCTGCTGTTGCCAAAACCTTGATTTTTTTTCTACTTCTCGTTTTCTCCTATATATCATGATAGAGGTAAGAAAACTTCTGTTAAAATTCTAATTTCCTCAATTTTAGTATGTTAAATGGCAGTATGTCTGTCTGACAGTAGACCACACTGTCTGATAGAGAAGACAAATAAAAATAACTTAAATTATATTTACATATATACATTTTTTTGTTATCAGTTTTACGCTGTATCTCGCACACAGCAGGGTAGGCACCTAGTGTTAAGACACTCTATTCTCCACCTTCCGCCGGATTTTGGAGACATTGCGTGTTGAGTGGTGGAACTCAACGCTGCGCTTTGCCTTGATATCAGAGCGAAGAAATGGAAATATAAATTTAAATAAATATTTGATTTCCTCGAGTGGGGATGGAACCCACAACCGTCGCGTTACAGTCACACCCTTGTGTCCCTGGGCCACGACGACATCCTCCATATGAAATCAAACCCATAACTATCGTATTCACAGCCAAACTCCTTGCTCTGAAAAATTAATTCCTTTGTTCTTCCATATACGTACAAGTATGCTTAGTAAAATTGGTTGCATAAAGAAAAGACGATCCCCAGATTAGTGTCGTATTACTTAATCCAAATCCCACAAGGTGTTTGTGTTAAGTAGGTGAGAAAATCACTTATACTTTCTATGGGAAGTATTCAATACTACTGACGTATCGTGACTTCCCAGAAGGAAGTATTTTTTTTTAGTTCTAAATGAATTCTAGTTTTCTATTTTTTTATACATGAAGACATCATTAAATTGACAAATGTACAGACAAACAGATAATTGTTATTTATAAAGATAAATAAGCAACTCAACACGTTACTCATCACGCAATGCCTCCAGAAATCGGCAGAAAGTGAGGAACGGTTCCCTCTGCCTACCCTGCTGTGTGTGGGATACAGCGTGAAGTTGATTTTTTTATATAGATAAATTTTCTCAGATATAGATATGTTTAATGTATGTATGTATGTAAAGACTTACTCAGTCCATTTTATTTTAAATAGAAATTTAACAGGGTATGTTTCGTCTGTGTTTAAATTTCAATTTCGTTATTACGACATTTTGTATTTTGTTTTTTTTTTTGTATTTTTATTATAAAATCTTGAATAAAATAAGAAGTTCATTCACTAAATCAATAACCTAAGTTAAATAATTAATTTTGGTATATGAATTTTAATAGTATGTAGTGATTCATCAACAAAAGCTTAGCAAAATATATCTCTCATATAGATCAATGAACCTAAAAAAGAATGTTTTATACCCACCAACTTCTTTATTGGGAACCTAAAAAAAAAAAAATTATACATCATTAAAATAAAATTTGACCTTGGAAAATCAAAATCTATACTAACCCGAGAGTAACGCATCGTAATAGTAGTCCGGTGGTCAACATTTGCATATTTCATTGTTAGTTTGAAACAAGAATTTTGCCTTTATACTGTTTTTTTTTATTTTCATATAATCAGTGGTTAGAAGAATTTAGTGATTATCGGCACTTTCTAATGAAGCCTCGTCGAAATTCTAATTTAGTACATTAGATTTTGGTAATCTTTTCGTTAAAATACGATTTAAAATGTATGTATATACTAGCGACCCGAACGCGGCTTCGCTCGTATATATTTTTCGTTATACAAAAAACCAAATATACAAAATCTTTATTGAAATTGTGGCTTATGCTTTATTTTGATATGTAATCTATATTACTGTGAAGTTTAATCTAAATCCGTTCAGTAGTTTTTGCGTGAAAGAGGAACAAACATTTATCACGTATATATTTGTTTATCCTTACCAACTTTCACATTTATAATATTGATGTGTATAGTTTTTGTTATATTTATTTATGAATCATGATTAAAACTTAATATACATTTTATAAAACCTTATTTTGCTGTAACTACAAGATTTTAGCAAATATTACTTACATACATTAAAAATATTAAAAAATATATTAAGCTCTACATTTTGTTACCTTATGGTATATCATCATCTAAGCATCGGCTGTAAATGTAATTATTAAAAAAAATACATATGAAACGGACATTTTTACCTATAAACTCAATAAATGAAATTCGATTCATACTTAAAAGAATGAAATATTTTCCTTGCACTAGTAACAAGAAAAAGCGTAGTGTTAAGTCCCGCCACTCATTACGCAATATCTCTAAAATTAAACGAAAAGTGGGTAACGGAGTGTCATTACACTAACTTCCCTCTAATCCTATATGCGGGATACAACGTGAAGCTATAAAAAAAACAAACAACATTTTACACTAAACTACAAACAACCAAACATCTCTATCACACCAAACAGCTCTACCATCAATCTACCCTACATCATTTTACCGTATAAAGAGCCATATAATTACAAGCATTCAGCAAACATAAGCTAAATGATACGTATAAAGTTGTCTGGTGGGGTGAACACCCTAGTTATCTGCCCATCTCGGGAGTCAAACCCGTCAGCTGACGCCGGCGTACCGTGACGGGCGCTTGCACATTCGGTCCTAGTTACTACGCTATCAATAAAATCTGGTTACTTAGTTTACTCACAATAGAAGCGTTTGTGCGCATTAAAATTGTTTTAATTGTAGATATTTTTTTGTTTTTTGCTTTTTATTAAAATAGATTTAAATATGAATAAAATATTATATTACATTATTTTTTTGGTACATTTATATTTGTAAGAGTACTGAATTTAATATAAAAATGGAAAAGCAGTAGTACCAATAAAGGCAGCAAAATATGATAATTTTTAAAAAGTGGCTGCTCGAATCTTGTTTCGTAAGTTTTTTTGTTCGTAAGTAGGAAGACAAGTGTTAAGACACTCCGTTCGTGCTCCGCTTTCCACCTGTAGCAGATCACAACGCTGCACTTTGTCTATATAGAGCGCGAAAATTATATTAATTAACTCAGGAATAGGGATAGAATCAATAGAAGCTGTCAAACTACGATACGATGATTTTAAATTTTTTATTACTAATATTACTATTTAAATTTTAAATTTATTTTTCCATAGAAATAGAAAAAAAAAGTACTGGAAGGATTTGTCTTTTCAAACTTGAAACGCTACAATTACCAATTTGACCGCCTCCAATACCAAAAAATCAATACGATGTGGGGAGCATGCCTTAAATTCATTTTAAAGACTATACGAGGTTTCTTTGTTTTCACAAATTTTTCAAATAAGTTTATTAATAATTGATTTAGTGTATCAGCAATAAAGATTGTATACATATACAATTTTTTTAATCTCCACCCATATATGAGGCAGACACAGAGAACCTAGTGTTAAGAGTTAACTGACTTGACCTTTCACTTTCCACATAATTTTCATATAAAGCGTTTTATGTGGCAGAGCTCAACGCCACGGCTTGTCTTCCAATTTGGAATCGAACCCACAGCCGCCACGTTAACAGTCAGACGGTGCGTAGTATATAATATTTTATATTAAAATACGAATATTAATTCATTAATATAATATCAACAAACATAAGAAACATTTCACCTATACAAAACAGTTGCTATAAGAAATTTGGAAGAAAACTTAGCATCAAAAGATATACATTTCGTATCAATTCAAGACCAGCGAAGAAAAATCGAAGCCGAACAGTAAGTATTTCGAAGTGAAACAGATATAGAGTGTTTCTGTTTAAGTTAGAAAAGGATCGGTCGCCACGCCCCTTTCTTCTAAGCGACTCTAGGGTAAATTCTTTTAGGGAACTCTATAGCTATAACGGTATTATACCGGGGAGTATTTGATTATAGCCCAAGCGATAGAGACCCTTAATGTTATTCAATGTAGAGACGATTTTGTGGATTTTTGCTTGTGTCTAATTTTTTCGGTGTCAATTTATAAATTCTGTCTACCCTATCACTGTTAGCTTGCGGTTCTTGAAAAATAAGGGAGTATTTGTCATATATATTTATATATATACTTTGAAAGAAATGGAAGAAAATAGGAATTTTCAGAAGTTGGACGTTTTCGTGACTTGTTGGAAGGAAAGTTTTTGAAATTACTTTTCAAGTTTTAAAAATGTCAGTTGCAGGTGTATTTGAGTTTAGATTTAGAGTTTGTTTCATATTAAATATAATATTTTTAGTCATATTTTTTCAAAGTATAGATACATTTACATGGCTCTACATATCAATTATTCTTTAAAATTATTTCAATCATTACCATTTTTTGATAAGGTTTAGTATAAAATTAGCTTAGAATTTAAATGGAATTTTAGTTATGCTATATGTTCATCCATGTAGCAGGGTAGGCTAAAGGAACCTTGTATTAAAATACTATGTACTTTCCACCCCATTTTGTTGTTGTACATATAGCGAAACTCAACGCCGCGATTTGTCGTCTTCCCAGAGCAAAAGAAAATAATTTATTTCCTTGAGTAGAGATTCCACAACCGTCACATTTACGGTCAGACATTTCGCCGCTACGCCACTACTAGAACAACGACGTTGGTTACATACTATAAATAAATTGCAATAATAAAACAGGTTATCCTATAAACGTTCTCTAAGCATCTTGTGTGTTTTCATCAAAATTATTTTGTTTTTACTTTTGCTTAAATATCATTTGCTTACGTATATAAATACATATATTTTAAATAATATGTAGAGCAACATAGCAGAGGAAGATGGGGACTTAGTGCTAACACACTCTTTCCTCTCTTTCCTTTGAATTGCGGGTCTCAATGCCACGCTTTGCCTGGTTATTAGGAAATGAAAATATTTAATATTTCGGGCTACCGAGTGAGAATCGAACCCACAACTGCCACGTTTACGAGTGTAAATTCTACAGGCGTTCCTGTAGAAATCTTCATAAATCTTTTCTAAATGGCCTCCTGTATTTTCTAATTACTTATTAATTTTAGGTTATGAGTTACAAGAGTTTTAGGCAACTCATAAGCTAAAACAAACACACATTTATAGTATATATGGTATTTTATTTTTACTTCATGCAGTTACAGTGTAGGTAGTGGAACCTATTATTAAGACTCCATTACCCACTCGCAGCCCAATTTTTGAAACGTTACATAAAGAACGGCGGAACTGAACACCGCATATATCTTGAAACCAGAGCAAGAAAATGAAAATAACTTATTTTCAAAAATCGAATCCATATCCAACGCAATTACTATCAGATATTGTGCCATATGGTAAAATAAATTGTAGAGACTAAGAAATAGTTGTTAATTCGCGTTCTCTATTTGAATAGACACTCGCTTGAGGGGTTATTGCGTGAGTAATTACCTACCTGCTAGCATCACGTGACCGGCAAAGGGTAAGGAAAAATTCCAAATACAATTACATTTTGAAACTACTTTTGTAGCCGGATTTCTGTATTGTAAGGTATTAGGTATTTTCTTTTTGGTTCACGCTGTATCCCCGTTAAGCACCCTGCTTAACAGAGGGAACCTGGGAACCTTATGGCTTAAGACTTAAGACATTCATCATCATCTCTCTGGCTTTCCTTGTATGTGGGAAATGCGTGAAGCATTTTTTTTGTAACATAATTACAATTCAACTTTAAACGTGATCTATACATAAAATAAAATTGAACTCATCGCTGTGTGTTCATTGCAGATATATATAAGAAAATATATTACTAGGGATATTTATAAATGTAATAAAACCCATAACAACGATTTTTTATTATTTTTTTGATTTGTCGGTTTGTGCACACTGATCTCAGAAACGGCTTCACCGATTCACATATAGTTTTTAGTTTTGCATTTTGAGAACCTTCCTTTGTCACTAAGTGTTTGTTTTATTTAAATCTCTTTGCAAAAAGGAAATAATAAGAGAAGTAGGAGGAAACTTTGGTTGATCTTTGAAAACACAGTATCAAAGATACTGGAGAAAGAACCTCAGATAGAGCATGTATGAAGAGATTGATGACAGTGGACGAGGTGAAAAAGGTACGCAGAGACTGTAGGGTTTGTCACTCTGTTCTCTCTGTTTCTCAAATTCCCCGACACTTTAGTTTTCATTATCTGGATATTCTCTTGAAAATGTAAACTAAAGCAATACAAATGAAAAAAAATAAATAATTGTATTGTTAAAGCAGACAAAACCGCGAGCACATCGCTAGTATACCAACATGAACACCAATCGATCACGTCCACAGTAACTCTCTTATACAATTCATCATATAGAATCATCTATACGATTTCTTATATTTTTCCCTTGTCTTTGATAAAAACCATAGCTTAATTACTGGATTTATAGCTGAGTGTCAACTTTGTTCACGGTCTAACTAACAATGTGGTGAGAACGGTGTATTAACTATGGGAGAACGTTTAGATATAAAAAGTTTATCCGACAGCTAAATATTGATATAGCTTCTTTTCTTCGAAGAATGGATTGGAGAGCTTGAAATCTAACTTCTTGAGACCATTGTGGTATAGTGGGACAGGGTATGGCTGTAGCGTGGTAGGTGTGTGTTCAATCATCTAATTTCTTCCAAAATTGTCAAAGTAAGTTCCCCTCTGTCTTCCCTGCTATGAAGGAAAAAGTGAAGCTGAAAAAAAATTATAACCTAACTTAAAGTATATATTTACTTTTACTTTTTTATATTTGTTTTTTATTTTTTTGAGATTAATTATTAAATTGGACTTATCTAATACAGAGTTCAGTCAGGTATATCCGACAACACTACTGTTGCTAGAATGGTCCAAAATTCACTATGTAAAATCCTAAATTTGAACCAAAAGTGACGAAAGGAGTATTTTAACACTAATAAACAGCAATCTCTCCCATCATATGATAATTCTAAGTAATTATATTAGGGTAGCGGAAATTTATAACAATCTCCCTACAGAGATGCTAGCAACAAAAATAAATTGTAACAAGCGTATAAGAATTTCGACGTAGCACGATGAGAACGTATGGCTTAGTTGGTCAGAGCGCGTGATCAGTTTCCAACAGCCGCGGGTTCAAATCCCGCATACGTTCAAAATTTTTATATTTTCTAAAAAGTATCTCAACACTAGCTTCAACCTACGCTCCTGACCCCCCCCCCCCCTCCTAAAAAGGGGTAACACCGAAAAAAAAAAGCCAACCAACCACAACCAACCAGTACATTTGAATCAATCGGAATTCCTTAATAATCTAAACAAAACGTTAGTTTAGAAAGCATTTCTTAGAACACACCAAGTAATTATAATATCTTGCCATCACTCGCTTGTGACTAATCGTGGCAATATCATGACTACAAATCATTTAGTGCGCATTTGTTAACAAATATGTCATTTAAATTGTATTTAAATACTTTCTACTGAAGGAAATTATAATTATTAACGTTTTTTTTAATAATTATAATTTCTTTCAGTATAGGCCAGTCGTGGCGCAGTGGCACAAAGTGTGACTGTAAAACCGATTGGTTGTGGGTTCGATCCCAACTCGAGGAGATGAAATATTTATTTAAATTTATATTTCCATTTCTTCGCTTTGGTATCTGGTTCTGCCACTCAACACGCAATGCCTCCAAAATTCGGCAGAAGGTGGGGAACGGAATGTCTTAACATTAGGTTCCCTCTGCCTACCCTGTTGTGTGC
The DNA here is from genome assembly GCA_013421005.1 of Heliconius erato x Heliconius himera. Classification (NCBI taxonomy): domain Eukaryota; kingdom Metazoa; phylum Arthropoda; class Insecta; order Lepidoptera; family Nymphalidae; genus Heliconius; species Heliconius erato x Heliconius himera. The sequence continues at coordinate 61,183 of JAATLQ010038408.1, read as the reverse complement.
GGGATACAGCGTGAAGCTGATTTATTTATTTATTTTAACTTTTTTTCTTCTGTTTTAATTATGACAGTTACGGCTTATATGTATGTAAAGTAATAGGACAGTTGTAGCGCAGGGGTACAGACAAGCGTGTAAACCCGATAGGTTGGAAGTTCGATTTCCACTCATTGAAAGAAAATAGTAATAAGTTCTTTGATTTTCACGATTATTATATATTTTAAATGAAATAAAATAGTAATTTTGTTTTCTTGCTCTGGTAATGAGGCAAAATGTGGCGTTAAGTTCCTTAACTCAAAACGCAATGCCTCCAGAATTCTGAGAAAAGTGGGAAACATAATACGTTTTAGACAGTTCTGTCTCCCACTAGCGAGTATTGCAACGCTAGGTTCCCAAGTTGCCTTCTGCTATGAGCAGGGTACAGGGTGAAGGGAGTGCATCAAGATTAGCTTCTCTTTCTTATATATATAACTACAGAAGTATCTAACAAGCAACTTTGATGCAAAAGTACGGTCGATTATAATTTTACCTCTGCGGTATTTTATAGCGGCTGAAGCCTACGGTTAATTATCTATATCGTTTTATTTGTTAGCTTTGTTACTGATATTTGAAAAAAAATATATTTTGATAGGTCACCCTGGTGCATGGGGACAGCGATGAAAAGCGCGCTGGTTATGGGTTCGACTCTCACTCAATTTCATTTCAACCCTAGCACATAAAGCACGATGTTTAGTCAAACTCGAAACGCAATGTTTCGAAAAATTGAGTGGAAAGGAGTGAACGGAACGTCTTATCTCCCTCTACTTAATCTCCTATGTGTAGCAGGTAGTGGGTTCGATTCCAACTCAAGAAATTTACATTTTCATTATCCTCACACTGGGAACCATCCAAAGCGTTGAGTTCCGCAACTCAACGTACAATGCTTCCAAAATTCGGCAGAAAGTGGGGAACAGAAGTGTCTTCTTAGGTTCCCAGGTTCCCTCTACCTACCCACATAAGCGGGAAGCTAAAATAAAACAACAAACATAAACACAATGTATGAATCTCCAACCAATACATACAATTACAACGCCGCTATAATAACCATTTTTGTACGTCCTTCAACATCAACTATTGATTCTCGATAACAACTAAGTTTTAATACTTAGGTACAAGTAGATGTTTTTTTTTGCTTTAAACAAAGGCATTACCTCTGCTTATTGTACAGCGGGCAACTGTGTCAGTAATTAAAATGATTAGATGATGTTGTGGCGTGCGTTTGTAAGCGATTTTATAAATAAAATAGAATTCAGCTTAAATTTTGAATTAAACTTAAATTATTATCTTTATTGTAGGTATGTTATGTTATTGTTATTTTTCTTATTGTAAATAATAGTGTAAAATATTAGGAAAATTATTAGGATGGTGAGTTTTTATTGTTTGTGGTAATGTGATTTTTTCTGTTTAAAAATACAAATATCGTCATTTATCGTCCAGTCCACATTTGACAGCCTATTTTATATATTTTTTATGTAGAAAATTATACCATATTTTAATTGGTGACATAATATATTAAATATATTTAAATAAATTATAAAAAAATATTTTCTAAGTGTAGAATATTATGTAAAAATTATGTATAGACATCTTGATCAATTTTAAATTACGGAGACATTAAGATAGTGTAACATGGAATGTAGTGTAATGTAAATTTTTAGTATTTCTAAGCATCAGCAAATTAACTCACATAAGAATATAATATATGACCAATAAGCCACATAACATAAACAATATAAAGCCAAGATATATTAAAAAAAATATCATAAAAAAAATCACGATTTTTAGCATATTTACTAATCCCGCTAGCACTACAACCGCACAAAAGTGTTATAGCGTTTATAAATTATGTAAATTATAAGCGTAGAGCCGACTAAGAGGTTGTTGAGGCGATTTTATGAAAAAACTATACTCTACGCTCCGTCTGGTGCTCATTAAAATAATTGATCCCACAGCGTTATCTTTTGTTGGCGGAGAAATGGTTGTTGCGGATTGCTTTTGCGAAACGGATATTTTGAGATTTAAATGTTGTTTTAGTTTGGTAGATGCTACTTTGTTTTGGTGAAGTTCTTTTTTTAGGTTTCATGATGTATTCTGCATGTAGCAGGGTTGGCAGAGGGAATTTGGGAACCTTTACGTTTCCATTAGGCCACTTTAGTTACCCAATTTCTGCCGAACCTAGCCTATAGTATATATTTCGAACGTACCTCTTTGATCTTGGTTGCAAAAAGGCAGTGTTTAAATACCGCTACGTTTTGAAATACTTTTAAAAATGTTATTACAAATGTGACGTAGGTAGTTGTAATCCCAAAACAATTTTAATCAAATTCATAATCTTGAACATTTTAAAATTTAAATGGTTCAAAGTCACTAAAATAATAAAATAATTTGAAAAGAAATATTTTTTTTTAGAAAATAGAAGTTACTATGGTGATACTATATTATAACATTTGTACCGCTCGTTGTTATCGCTCTCTCTATCAATTGAAGTTGACCTTTTGAGTTTTTGCAAACAATTATAAAGTTGAAGTTAAATTAAAAATGTTTTTTTCACTTCAATTATAGATCAATTATACTTGTAGAAATAAAAAAAATATTTGGATTAGAAAAAAACTTTAAATCTATGTATAAACCGATATAATTTAGTTTAAAATATTAAAATTAAGTAACTTTTTCATAAATTTAGGTGTGCTAGAATTATTTAATATCAACAATTCACCATACATTAGCAAACAGCAACAAAAGCTCTGTTATGTTGTCCTTGTATAGCAGGACAGATACAAAGAAACTAGTATCCCGCCCGAATTCGAGACATAACGTATTGAGTGGAAGAAGTGAACGCCGTGTTTTGTCTTGCCAGAGCAATTACATGTCTAATAAGACATTTCCCCTAATACAAATCGAAGTCACTATGATTTTTTCTTTATTTTTTTATGCATTATGATATTATAATTAACATCATTTACACGTATATATAATTAATATTAACACATTGTTACCTACTACCGTTTATTTTAAATATATTTTACAAAATCATTCATACGTAATTTTTACCCATAATATTTACAAAAAGTGGGGAACAAAAGTGTGGTAAAGGTAACAAAGTGTTACTTAACACTAGGTCCCTAAAATATACAAATGTAAAAAAAGTATAATAAAATATACATAACAACACCTAAATACATCAAAATACGACTATCAAAAGCTCTATTTTACGTCAGAAGCTTACATATATCATCAAAAAAAATAAAATCTTCAAACATAAACAGACCTAGGGCCGACCACTAGTCTGCGTACAAGTAATCAAGCCGTATGAAAAGTAAATCCGTACGTATACCTTAATTCAATATACGCTCTTTACTAATCAAATAAGCTGCGTTTAACTCTATCTAAGGGAGACGTACACTGCGGTTGAAAAACGCCGTGTCACATTGGAGCGGGTGATAGAACTGATTTAATTTGGTATATTTTTTTATTTTCATTGATAAATTACTATTATAAGTTGTAATTAATGGATTTTTTTATTACTTTTTATATCACTTTTATATATATATATTTTGAGAATTTGATGTGTAATCAATTCATAAGTCATTTCATTTGTGATTTCTTTACATAAAGTATGTTATGATTTATTGAATAATATAAATACGTTATCAAAAATGCTTCAGCATAAACATATACATATTGTCACATGACGATAATACCAAAATCGGTTCAGTTGTAAAAATATGTAAAAAATCATATGTAATATATAAAATCACGTCCATTTCACTATATTTTCGACAGCCAAACAAACGAATCAACTTAATTTTTCATATACAACAGCTAAATTGACGTTACGTCGCATTACTGTCCGTCGTTCATAGCCGATACAAAATGCATTGCCGGGTCGTCACCGAGAATCCAATAGGTTTTCATTTAATAAAACCCTTTTATTGGTTTAACTTGGATTTAGTTTTATACTATACTAAGCGCTTTATGCGGCCTTTATTCATTAGTGGAAATAAGCCTAGTATAAAGCTACCATACAAACTACTAGATAGAACTTTAAATTACTGTATTAGATTAAAATATAATTTATATATCAAAACAAATATATATTTTGTATAGTTAGTTCCTTGTATGCGTCGCTCTTTAAAGTTAGGCGGATTCCACGGTGTTTGGTGCAATTCATATACGAGACAACCAATTAGAATTGCACTGAGATGATCCTGTTTTATCATTTAAAACCGTAGCACGTCGTTTTAAAATTGATTGTTGCTTGTTTTATACATATATATTGAGTGGAATATAATCTGTTATACCGTCTAAGTGTTAGAACAATGTAATAAAATTCTGCTACGATTGGTCGAAAGGCGTGGTTCCGGTTCGATTTTTATAAGGAGCTAATGAGATAAAGCTACTTACAATGGTATAAAAGTTACGCCTACAGGATATTATGATGTCCTGGATTAGTGTAATCGTGTTTGTATAGATGGATTTAATGATATTCAAATAAATAACTATAGAAAAAACGCTTGGAAAAGGTGGAGTGGCAGTTTGAGCGTTTCTCAATATAAATGTATCGAAAAGTAAGTATTTAATGTCATAAAAAACAAGGCGTTAAAGAAATACAGCGGTTTTGAAACCCTACAGTGTGTTGTTATTCGTGGCTGGTAATGCCGCGAGTAGATTTATTGTGTGAATGAAGTAGCGATTACTATACTAGAGACGAATAAAAAGTTCAAATTTACTTTAGCTTCACCTTTTTCTACTCCATAGCAGCATATTTGTTAGGGAACCTAGTGTTAAACACTACATTCTTCATTTTCCACCCATTTTTCTAAACTGTGTGAGTGGCGGAACTCAACGACACCCTTTGTCTACTTGAGCGGGGAAGTGACAATAATTTATACTCTGCGCCTCATTGGAATAACGTTAATATATGTATTAAATAGATTTGTTTGAACTTGTACTCCAAAAGCTTACTTATAATAAATTCCTATTATCCAGTTTTAAATTATTGTAACATTATTCCTTTTTTGGACAAGTTGATTAAGTAAAGCAAGAAACTAACTAAAACTTTTCCCCAAAACATGCACTTAATTATCCATGTAATGTCTAAACTAACAAAATATACATCAAAATAATTAAAAATTTCTTAAATTGTTCACTCACTTACTCACATCAAGAAAAAATAAATATTTAGAAAACTAACCTACTTATTACTCATAAATTTTATATACATACTTCTCTAAAAGATACTATGAATAAACAAGCAAAAATAGAAAATTTAGCAGAAAAATGTAAACAAATTTAAAAGTCTCATGTTTATTTTAAAAAAAAACGTGTAAATTAAAAAAGTTAATATCAAAAAATATACATACTTCTCTAAAATACACTACGAATAAACAAGCAAAAATAGAAAATTTAGCAGAAAAATGTAAACAAATTTAAAGGCCCCATGTTTATTTAAAAAAAAACCGTGTAAATTAAAAAAAGTTAATATCAAAAAATGCAGACACCTTGTCGGTCTATCAAAAACTGCATCAGCTGTGATTTACAACGAAGGGTTCGCTCGTGTGGAATTGTTCGAACTTCGACGAATCCTAATTTTGTTGAGGTGATGTTACATTATAATCTCAATATTAAGTTTTAGCCCTGACTTTTTAAAAAAAAAATTGCTTCACGCTGTATCCCGCAAGAAGGCTGTTTTTAAGACACTCTTTAAAAAGCGTCAAAACATTCCATTTAGAGTGACGGATCTCAACGCCGCGCTCTGTTTTGTTACCAAAGCAAGAAAATAAAAATAATTCATACCCTCAAGTAATAATCGAGCCCAAAACCGTCGTATATACAATACCATACCATGTAACCAAATCAATATAAATAATGAAAAATTAAATTAATTAAAAAATTAAATAATTTAACACAGAAATCGAACTTGGTCAATCGAACGATACTTTTATAGAAATAAAGCTAAACGAACACAGAGGCATGCAGTGTAAAATCTTCTTTCGCGATCGATATCGTGTTGCGTCGTTTAACTACTGTTTGACCGCGTCTCCCCAAGTCGATGTTTTGTACTAAATCGACCGAAAGTGAGTTTATTTTGTTTTAAATATATCGTTTTTTTTTTGCTTTTGTTATAATTTTTGGGTTTTAATTGGGCTATTTCGTGTCTTGGATTCCATTGAACCGAAGATATAAATAAATAAAAGCTCAATTGATTAGATATTAAATGTCTAATGACAGTGAGTGGGGTTGAGTTTCTACACGCAATGTCTCAAAAATTGGAAAACGGAATGTCTCAACACAAGTTTACCTCTGTTTCTTTCAATCAATAACGAACCTACGACCTTTGCCTAAATAGGTTATAATGACATACTAATACGTAAATTGATTAAATTATACATAATAACCAGTAATTATCACATAGTAAGTAGCTATTCTCACACTATATTAGGGCAAGGTTGCAAAAAATCTAAAAAACAATACTCTTACAAAAAAATGGCGATGACTTCGAACAATGATAATGTGACTTCTAATTGGTTAGAACAATTGAAAATTATACAAACGTATAAGCGAATTTGTTTAAAGTCGACGCGTCTTTTGACACCGATTGATTCGTGATTAGTTTTTGTTTAGCTATTAAATTTTATTTTAAATGCTGGTTAAAATTATGTTTAATTGTATGACCTTTTATGGGTTTTGATTTAATGATTTAAAAAAATAAATTATCTTCACGCTGTATGCCTCACACAGCAGGGAACTTAGTGTTAAGACACTCTGTTCCTCACTTTCCGTCGAGTTCTGGAGGTATTGCGTGTTGAGTGGCGGAACCCAATGCCATGCTTTGCCTCGACACCAAAGCAAAAAAATTAAAATGTAAATAAATATTTAATATCCTCAATTAGGGATCGGACCTACAACCAGTCAATTTTACAGTCACACTTTGTACCCCTGCACCACGACTGGCCTCAAATTTAGTAATTAGTTAAATGAAAAATATATATTTGTTAGTTTCCTGCACGTAGCAGGAAATATAGAGGGAACACGGGAACTCTGTTTCCCACTCTGACAAATTCTTGAGGCATTGTTTGATCAGTGGTGGAAATCAACACCGCGCTTTGACTCGTTACCATAACGAGGAGTGGTAATCGAACCCACAATCGTTGCCTTTACAGTCACAAGCCTGCGCCACGACAGCCTCAATAGAAAAATATATCTACTTATATTAAATGTGGATATTAGTTATTGTAGCGCAACGGCAGTATTCTACAAAACATAGCGTTGAGTTTCATCACTCACCATGCAATCTTCCAAAAAAAATTATCTCTAAAAATGTCAAAAAAGAGTAGAGCTAAAAATAAAAATAGAGAAACAACATATGAAATTTAATTATACAAGATATATTACGTTAACTTTTCCAAATAAAAAAAAAGAAATTAATACAACTATAAATACAAATATTATTAAAAACAATATATATTTTTTTTAAACTTCAACTTAAAACCAATCTTCATATGAATTTAATCATTTCCAACATCTAATAGTCTATTCAATCCATTAGCTGTCCCTCAGTAAAACGCATTAAGCATGCGCGTGTACTCCAACACCGGTAACCGATACCCCCGCAGTGGTCATTGTGCGAAATTGCTTGACCATATGCTATTTAACTATTACTATAGGTGCTGTAGTTAATATATTTTGTGGCTGTCAAGGAGTAGGGGAACCGGGGTGTAAAAGGTTGTGGGTTCTGTTTCCACTTGGAATGTTTTTTTTTTATCATTTCATTTTTTTGTTCTGTTGATGAGGCAAGTCGTGGTGTTGAGCACCGCCGCTCTATACGCAATGCCTCCAGAATTCGGTGAAGAGTGGAGAACGGTAGTATCTTAATGGAAACTAAGTTAAAAAAATATTAAAATTTTAAATTTTACAATTAGTCGCTGTTAAAAGAGGCCGGCCGTGGCGCAGCGGCACGAGGTGTGACTGCAAAACCGACTGGTTGTGGGTTCGATTCCCACTCGAGGAGATGAAATATTTACTTAAATTTATATTTCCATTTCTTCGCTCTGGTATCGAGGTTAAAGCGCGGCGTTGAGTTCTGCCACTCAACACACAATGCCTCCAGAATTCGGCAGAAAGTGGAGAACGGAGTGTCTTAACACTAGGTTCCCTCTGCCTACCCTGCTGTGTGCGGGATACAGCGTGAAACTAATTTAATTTTTAAATTTTAATTTTTAGTCGCTGTTACATAGCATGTTACGCATAACAGGGTAGGCAGAGGCAACTGGGGAACTTACTGTCAAGACGCTCCGTTTCCCATTAAAACACCTACGTTCCTCACTCTCCGCCGTAGTCTTGAGGCGCTACGTCAATGCCGCGTTTTCCCTTGTCACTAAAGCGAAAATAATAAAACAGTAATATTTAATTCCCTCGAGTGGGGATGAAACCCACAACCGTCGCGAGAACTTTTCAATCAGAATCCGCAATTCCTGAGATTAGCTCGTTTGACCAAACAAATTCTGGACCATTATAATATATAACTTAAAATATAATCTTTACTTGAATTCTAACGCAGTAGCGTATACAGATGGGTGTAATCAATGAAATTTCGGGTCACTTACAAAGTAGACTAGCTCAAATAAAGCTCATCAGATGAGGGTATCTATTAAAATAGTATTAGGCCCGCTCCAGAGCAGGCCTGATGCGTAATGATGATATGGACAAGGAGATTTTTGATTATAAATTATCATGTTATACATTGTACAGTTTTGGTTCTTTTCTTTTGAATATTTAGGACGTGTAGTGGTGAGTGACGGTACTTAACGCCGTGATTTTATTTATGTGTATTGAAATGTTATTTTATAAATATTTCATACATCAGTTAAAAAATATTGGCTATGATATAAATTGAAGTCAAATCAGTCGTGGCACAGCCTTTGACTATAAACGCGAAGGTTGTGGATTCGATTTTCACACAGGAGAGTAAGTTATTTTAATTTTCATAATTCTGGTGGCAAGACAAGCCGCTGTGTTGAGTTACGCCACTCAATACGCATTGTTTTGATTCGAATTAAGCGGTGAGTGAACGAAGTATCTTAAATTTTAACACCAGTTTCCTTTTCCCTATATTCCGGATACAATATGAAAAAAATAAAGTTTTACCAATATTTTACCCACGCGTCTTAACCCTTCCATTTCCATAGAGTAATAAATAAATGAACAGTAATATAACATAAATTTAATAAACTAAAATAATAATTAATATCAGAGCTATAGGGGTAGTTCTATAATCCGATTTCCAACCCCAAATCGCTGGTACATTAAACCCCGCTTTGTTGTGACAGGAGTTAATGGTTGGGGATACTGATGTCTTTACCTGTGAATTGTATGATTGAGAAAAATAAGAAATATTTCTAATATAATTTATTATTTAGCTTTATCCTGTATCCTGAATATAGACAAGTAGGCATAGGGAACCTGGGAACCTAGTGTTCTGACACTTCCGTAACCTACTTTCTGCCGAATTCTAGAGGCATTGCATGTTCAGTGGCAAAACTCAATGCCGAGCTTTGTTTCGTTGCCAGAGCAAGGAAAATGAAATTATTAAAAATTTAGTTTCCTTGACCGGAATCGACTCCAAGACCTGTTGTGTTTACAGTCGCACGCTTGCCTCTACGCCACTCTGGCCTCCAATAAAAAATATATAATATATTTTTTTATAATAAGGGAAGCATTTTTTTATTATAAAAACATCAGTACTCCAACTTATATCACTATATAACATTACACCACTATTTATTAACATTTCAAAATTATTGTCCAAAACAACATAAAACATACCAACTATTAATATTATAAAAAAAAATAAACAACATCCAATACGAATGAACAAAGCATATATAAACACCCTAAACGGTACACATTACCTACAGTTTTCGCAACAAAATGGCTTGTATTGTATTTTGACAGGGGACTGACGTCTACCTGTTTCCCCCCGCCACGTGCTGTTGAGAGTAACAAACGCTATTTATCCGTATAGGGATAGGGATAGGGATAGGGTGACTATCATTGGATTGCTTTATTGGCAGGGGACTGATGTATTGTATGGAATTGTATGGAAGTATTTAAGTAACGTTTTAGTTAGTATAATTCTTTTATTCTATACTTATAATTATATTTGATGTTTAGTTATTTGAATTAAATTTTTGCGTGATCGATTTGATAACTTGACAGAATTAATATAAAAAAAATGTAATTTTTGTAGTTTCACGCTGTATCCTGCATATTGCAGGACTGGTTACCTACCATTTTACTTAGCGTCGCGTAGGGTACGCGCGTAGAGTAGGTCCGACGTGAATTCTTAAAATGAATATGAACACTGTTTTCAATCACTGTTTTTGTCAATCCTACTTTGCTTTTACACTGTTGCGCGCGTAAAGAAGGGTAGGCAGAAGGAACCTAGTATATGACATTGTGTTCCCATTAAGACGCTTCCATTCCCCACTTTCCGATGAATTTAGAAGGTATTGCATTTGGAGTGGCGAAACTCAACGCCGCACTTTGAATTGTTACCAAAGCGGGAAAATGAAGATATTACATTTCTACCAGTGGAAATTGAACCCACAACCTGTTGCGTTTACAGTCGCATGATTGTACCCCACGACTGGTCACAAATATTTTTTTAATCAAATTCCACGCAAGATTCGGAAAGCATATATTTTTCAACCATTTTTCTAGTTACAACCTAAACCTATTAGCATAATCTCGCATAAAATAACTATAATAGCGAAGACCGCGTCTAGTTTCACTCACAATGATAAACTGCGCAATTGATGACAATTGCAATGATTTGCGACAATCAGTCGCTATTACACAATACGTAATGGGTGACCTAGGACTAGGGCTAGGGCTAGGGTAAAAGATAAGTTGTTATTGAATTTGTTTACTTTGAACAGAAAAAATGTCTTATATAGCTTTGGTACTAGTCGGAAATGTTGTTTGTTGGCTTTTAAATTTTAAATTGCATTTTAAACGGTTATGCCTGACTAAATTTCTACTATCAACAGGACAAGACAGGACATATTTTTTTTGGTTCACGCTGATAAGATAGACTGAGAGGGAACTAGAGTTAAGACACTCAGTTCCAATTGAAACACTTCCCTTCCCCACCTTCTACGAAGTCCTGGTTGTATTACATGTTGAGTAACGAGAAACTCAACACTGCGCTTTGCCTCGTCATCAGACCGAGGAAATGAAAATATTAAATATTACATTTCGCGCAACCGAACCCACAACTACTACTAAACAATAATTTTCTATTCCTGCTCTATTCTTCTTCTTCAACTCTTATTCACTCACTATTGAGTATAGGTCTCCCCATTGGATTTTCTAATAAATTTCTGTCTACTCTTCTAATCTATTGTTTCCTATCATTCTCACAAAATCATAGATCCATCTCATTGGTTGTCTTCCTACGTCTTATTTACCCCGCATAGGTCTTCAATTTAGAATTTGTCAGCTCCATCTTCCATCAGTTCTACACCACACCTAATTTTCTATTACAAATCTACAAATATGTCAATTTTCAAATTAACAAAACAACTTCATTCAGAATCACAATCAGCTTCCCCAATCACAACCTTGTATAGAATAGAAATGTTTGTAAATTATACGAGAAAAATCGACGGAAAACGGTTATTCAAACGAAGGCTAAGCGCAATGAAGCATGAACACTTATGATATTGGCATACTTAATTTTGCTTGACACACTTGCCCAGCGATGTATGAACATAATTCATTTGATTAATCTGAAATTGACGTTATTTTTTTTTATTTAGAGTTCATTTTTGTTTGTCTGTTTTATTGTTACTTAAGTCGTTGTATGGAGGTGAATTTTCACAGAATCCTATTCTGATGCTGGTATTTAGATTTCAGTTTGGTTTTGTTCTTATTAACTGAATTGGTATTTGTTTTTATTATTTTAATATATTCAAAATTTGTGCGTTAATAGTTTAAAATATTATAAAACAATTTGAGGTTTTTTTTAGGAATTAGTATTTTTCTTACTTTTATAAAGTAAAGTTTAATATATTACATAGTTTGTTACTTTGCTTATTATTCAGCAAATTATCAGCCTCACCCTGAACTCTTATATTCGTTTACTTAAGTGCTTCAGAAGGTTATTTTTTGTTGTGTACAGGAATATGGTTAACAATACTGTTAGATTTTCCCAGAACTTCATACACAAGGTCAGGTATTTAACCCACACCTTGAAAAAAAGCTATATTGTGTAACAAAAGACTTTTTTGTCATTGTCTACTTCTTTTTTAAAATTTTACATTTTCTTTGCATATTTCCTTATTTTCTTTCACCAGTATCTACTCACTTGGTAAAATTCAACAGAGCGGAACTCAACGCTGCGCTTCGCGTCGCCAATTATGGAAGATATAGATGTAAATATATTTTAAATATGAACATTGCCCGGTGGTCGTCGAAAACACATTTCAACGATAACGTACTTCTTTTCTCTTATTAAAAAATTTTACTTAAAGAATAAACGCGTTCATTACGTCGAAGTTTATTACCTTTTTTCTCTTCTTTTTTCTTATTTCTAGAACAAATAAATCTTCTGCATAGTGAATAATTACCTGCAAAAGAACTACGAACTTTTACAGTAGAAAAAAGAGATGATTTAATTAATTTGATGAATTGACCGAACAAACCATCAGTTAGTGTTCGTTATTTACACCTTTAAATTAAACTTTTAAATTTATTTGCGAATGATCCTTTTACTTAATGATCAAAGTAATATTGACAGAAAAGGGAATTATGAACACCTGTTTCTTACATCCTATATCAGCTATAAGGTGAAATTGGATAAATTGGCTTAAATAGTAGTTAAATATGTTGTTTTTTGTCTTTTTTTTAAGGAAGGACTGTTACTTTGTCCTTCACTTTCACACATTTTAAAATAATTGTTTGCTGTGCAGCGTAATTACACCGTTTTTAACATTTTTAATGTGTTATATTCAACGTTAAAAAGTATAGAGAAGCCGTCGTGGCGTTGTGGGTTCGATTTCGTCTCGGAGGAATGAATTATTATTTAATATTATTTTTATTTCTTCGCTCTAGTTCCAAGACAAAAGCGCGGCGTTAAGTTCTACCACTTAAGCCACAATGCCTCGAAAATTTGATAAATAAGCTGTAACAAGCGTATATAGCGTAACAGTTTCGACGTATCTTGATATGAAAGTACAACGAAAACGAACTAATGGTCATACTTCATAGCGCTTTAACAGTTTCTTACAGGAGCAGGTTTGAGCCCCGCTATGTTAAATTTTAAAAATACCAAACCGAAAACAAATGTTTAAATAGCATTTTTCCAGAGCAGAATAGAAATGATCAACAATCGATTTTCATTGACAAGACACGAGGAGGAGAGGAGGAGGAGTGTTATCAAAATTAATATCCATAAAATCAATAAATCAGCTTCACGCTGTATCCTGCACACAGCAGGAGGAACCTAGAGTTAAGACACTCCGTACCACACTTTCTACCGAATTCTGGAAGCATTGCGTGTTGAGTGACGGAACTCAACGCCGCGCTTTTGCTTCGACACTAGAGCAAACAAATAGAAATATAAATTTAAGTAACTTATTATTTGAACCTCCATAAAATATTGAAATATCGTATTTTTACATATTTTACTCATCTTATAACCGTTTGTTTCTTATTAGCATTCCAAAGCTATTGTCTAGAATAATAATTGTTCATTTGATTATATTCACAGTTTTTGCGTTTAGCCGTCAATTTCCCTACAATTTACAATTATTATGTAAGTAATTACGTCTGTTTATTATTTAATAATCGTCGTTTGTATTATTACTTCAAATGTTCTTAGTATTTTGTTAGGCTATGCATACTTTATGATTACATACTTTATTGATTTATCGGGGGAACGGAATGTCTTAACACTAGGTTCCCTCTGCCTACCCTGCTGTGTGCGGGATACAGCGTGAAGCTGATTGATTGATTGTAAATAAGTTATTTTAACTTTTTTTTTTCTCCCTCCTCTCATGTAAAAGGTAGAGAGAGTTGGTAAAGGGAACCTAGTCCTGAGACAGTCCGTTTAGATTTTACACAGAATTTTCGATACATTGCGTATTGAGTGGCAGATCTAAGCGCTACGTTTCGTCTACAAGAATAGTGAAATGAAAATAACTTGAATATAATCATTCGTGGCCAGTCGTGGCGCAGGGGCACAAAGTGTAACTGTAAAATCGTCTGGTTGTTAGTTCGATCTCCACTCGAGAAGATGAAATATTTATTTAAATTTATATTTTCATTTCTTAGTTCTGATGTCCAGACAAAGCGCGGCGTTAAGTTCGCGTTCCTTCTGCTTATCCTGCTGTGTGCGGGATACAGCGTGAAGCTGATTTTTATTTAATCATTCTCCCGAGTGATGACCGAACTTACAACCATCGCGCTAACAGTCAGACACTGTCACCTCGACGGGTCGGTTGATTTTAATCTAATTTTTTTTTCATATACAAATCTAAACAACATATTCAACACTTCTATTTATCAATATTATTAACAACATCACATAGTGATTATTTATAATTGATTAACAACACAGCACCTAAAACACATCCTTGAAGGACCCTTCATAAATCATTTTTTCTTTCTATCTAAAGCTACCATTTCAAAATATTATTTTCTCAAACGGCCTTAACCCTTAGTTCGTTGACCTTACTAATACGATTATAATTACATATACCACACATGACGCGTACATTTGTAAATATAGGGTGTGTGACGTAACCGTCTAGTTTTTGTTTTCATCTCGTTTTGGAGGTTGGGTGGGAAAAACAACTAAAAAATAAGTTTTGGGTGATTTGATGATGTTATAGTGTACTATGTTCTTGTTTTATGGTACGTGAATACGATTCCGTTTTAGGAAAACAATTGTAAAGTAATATTTAGAACAAATACATAGTATTTTTGTATTATATCTTATATTTTCTTTCTTCGGTAAAGTCATTTTTACTTAATAGTATGATAGTGTTATATAATTTAAGTTTTAAAATTGATGATTTTTATATATTTTCCTTTTCAAAGATATGAAATTTTTATAATAATAACAACACATCAGCATATATGCATATATTTTTATAGCTGTAAAACACTCCAATTTCCACTTGCCAAAGTCGAGACAATGCGTGTTAAGTGGCGAAACTTAATGCCGTACTTTACGATTTATAGGTACGTACTCACCAGAGCGGAAATATTTAAATAATTCATCTCCCCCAGTGGGAATCGAACCCGCAACCATCACATTAACACAAATATTTTTCCAGTATATTTATCCTTTACCCGCATTTCACGTGGTAAACATGAAGAATGTACACAACACTGTTTTTAACTTTCCCCCCATATAAAGATATTGCGTGACAAGTAGCGGAACGCCATACTTTGTCTTATTAGATTGGAATTTCTCAGTTAAATATTAACTTGTTGTTAATGAATTGTATTAATATATATACTTATTTTTAACCTATTTTTTAGCTTCTCTCTTCTTTCTGTAAAGCAGGATAGGAAGAGGATACCTAATGTTAAGACACTCTCTTCCTCAAGCATACGAATTAGAAACAAGCGTGTTGAATAACGAATGTTGTCCAATTTTTTTTAACGACAGCCTCAATTTTACCAATTAATTCTTAAATTTGACACAATTTTACTTTATAAATAAAAATTATCATATAATAAATGCTATCAGCCATCGCATTTACAGTTAGTCATTATGCACAACGTTTGATTATAAGCGCGACGGTTGTAGCTTCGATTTCCATTCGGAGAATGAACTATTTTCAATACATCGCTGAGATAACAACACAAAGCACAGCATTGAGTTCTTCCACTCAACATCCAACTACCCTTGCCCAAACAATTGGGCAGAGCCTGGGCAACGGAGTATACGGATATATCACTAGGTTCCCTCCACCTTCCCCACTAAAGGTTCCAACTCCAAACCAACCTGAAGGCCCTTGACTCGTGACCTGTCTATAGTAAGATTCATTTTCGTTAGCGTGCTCGCATGTCAGCACGACACCCATTCACGTCTTGGTCAATGACTCTTGCAGCTATAATTGTTCAGTTGATAATACTTACGGAGATGGCACGCGACTCCTTGTTTTGACGTAAAAAACACCTTTTACGTATGTCATTATGTTGTTTTTTTACGGATTTACGATTTATTTACGTTGTTGATAGATAAGTGGCTGATAGTTTAACTGGTAGATTGGATGATGGGTAATTAAGATTTAGCTTCACGCTGTATCCCGCACACAGCAGGGTAGGTAGAGTGAACGTAGTGTTAAGACACACCGTTCCCCACTTTCCACCGAGTTCTGAAGGCATTGCGTGTTGAGTGGCGGAACTCAACACCTCGCTTTGCCTCGACACCAGAGCGAAGAAATGGAAATATAAATTTAAGTAAATATTTCATCTCCTCGAGTGGGGATCGAACCCACAACCAGTCGATTCTACGGTCACACTTTGTGCCCCTGCGCCACCACTGGCCTCTGGGTAATTATTATGGGTAATTGGCAGATTAAATAATGAAAAATTAGTTGTAATTAAAGGATGGTGGTGGAATAGAGGATTGTTTTAATAATTAATGATGAGTGTAGGTACGAATTTTAAGTTGATGCAGTAGTTTGTTTGTAGTTAAATGATGAAAGATTTCACCAAAAGCTGGTCTATATAAAAGTCTTTAAGTCTTTTAATTGATTTCTTCTCTGTTAATTGATAAAATTCGTTACATATGCGTAGGCTAACATTAGTAAATTGTGCATAGAAATACAAAAAAATATAGCTTCGCTATTGAGAAGCGGAACTTAACTCTGCTTATGGCTCTTTATAAGAGCTTGAAAATGTACATAATTCATTCAGCTGTTGAGAATCGAATCCAAAAACGTTAAACGGTGTACGGTAAAAATATTAACAGTTTTTCATATAATTCTTTAACCTCTTAGACCAGTCGTGGTGGCTAGTATGTTCCCAGGTCCCCTCACACTACGTGCTATGTGCGGGATACAGCGTGAACAATAAACCTTTCACGTTTTAAAATATTTACCTTTCCAAATAAAAAGGCAGCACTCAGTTAAGATGTTACGATAAGATGGCCGTCGTTTATATATTCGTTAGATGTTAGAAATTATACTTAAATATGAGAAATACGATTTCAACTTTTGTTCAAACGTTCTGAATTACTTTAACAGTTTCATTCTAAAATCGTTTTAAGATTTAGTACAGTGACCTCTGGTTTTTTTTTGTTTTGTGATAAGGTATCTTCTATAACGGAGGTACGCCGTTCAATTTCATTTACAAGAGTAAATATTTGTTTGCACTGGAATACCTTGTTTTAGGCCAGTCGTGGGGCAGCGGTACGAAGTGTGACTGTAAAACCGACTGGTTGTGGGTTCGATCCCCACTCGAGGAGCTGAAATATTTATTTAAATTTAAATTTCCATTTCTTCGCTCTGGTGTCGAGGTTAAGCGCGGCGTTGAGTTCTGCCACTCAACACGCAATGCCTTTAGAATTCGGCAGAAAGTGGGGAACGGAATGTCTTAACACTAGGTTCCCCCTGCCTACCCTGCTGTGTGCGGGATACAGCGTGAAGTTGATTTATTATTATTTTTTATTTACCTTGTTTTAGCGTCACGCTATACTCCGCACACAGCAGAGAAGGCAGAATGAACTAAGTGCTAAGACACTCCTTTCCCCACTTTTCGCCGAATTTAATATAAACTGATTATGTTTTCTGCTATATGTATATGTGTTGCTGTGATGTTGTGATGCTATATGTGTTTTTTTCTAAAAGCTCCATAACCTATTTCTAAAACTACATTTAAATCAGTCCAATAGTATTTTCGTGAAAGCCTCCTTACATTTCAAATTAGTATTAATAGAATATTTTCAAGAAAGAATTTACAGAAAAGATTAGAAAATTTAAATTATTTTTTTCCTCATCGAATAAGGAAAATCAACACATTCTTGTTTTCTCTTATTTATACCAATTTCTTGACATTCGCTATAGAAGCGTTACGTTCCATTGATTTTATTACAAGACGCTATGTTTATTACAATTGGCTTAACCGTTATAAGCACTGACCGATGCATTTTTTTTATTATATATTTTTTTTAACTTCACGCTGTATCCCGTATATCGGGATATATGGTAGGCAGAGGGAATCTAGTGTTAAAACACTTTTTTTTTCGAATCTCCTTCTATTTCGAGACGTTGCCTGTTGAGGAACGAAACTCGCCGCGCTGTGTCTTCTTTCTAGAGCGAATAAAAGTAATTCATATCTACGAGTGGAAAGCGAACCCACAACCATCGTGTTTATAACCACTGCGCTACAAAGGAACTTTGTCGCTTATAATGTAATTTTTTATAAGTATTGGCTAATACGCAATATGGAAATAGGTGGCAAAAGGGAAAGACTGTCATATCTCAAAGGCACAAGCTTATAAGTGTAAGCTCGACTTTTGTGGGTTCTATTCCCAATTAAGGAATGAAGTATTAAATATGTTCTTTAATAATTTAGCTCTGATATAACGAGACAAAACGTATTGAATTCTGCCACTCAACACGAAATGCCTTAAGAATTTGGCGTTAAGTGAGGAACGGAAGAGTCTTAATGGGAACACAGTATCTTACCTCTAGGTTCGCAAGATCCCTCTGTCTACCCCACCGCGTGCGGGATACAGCGTGAAAAAATAGAAAAGAGAAAAATTACACAATGAAAAACCACATAAAAACCCGTAAACTCACGTGCCTAACGTAACTAGGCAATTCGATACCATATCCAAATAATCGAGCATCGATTATAACTTAATCGAGTTACAATTTATAGAAATAATCGGTCATTGATTTATTTTAACGGTAGAACCTTGTGTTAAAATTTGAACTTTATTCCACGTATTTTAGAATAGATTTTTCATTAAAATTAAATATGTGAATACAATTTGTATCGGAAAGATATCAAAGGCAAGTTAAGTTTGATACCTTTGAATAAATCAACAAAAACGACGGGCGGCAATGACTAATGCTTGGACGTAAGTTGTAATTCTAATAAGGTAGGCTATAGAGATTGTGGAAGTTTCATATATAAAAAATATATTGTTAAAAAAAGGAAGTTAAAGTTAAATTTTGTATGGGATTCGATATTCCATACTAAATTGTTGGCGAAAAGTGTGGAATGGTAGTGTCCTGTCACTAGTTCCCTACACTGCTATGTGTGACAATAAGGATAACTATAAATAAATCAAAGTTGTTAAAAAAAAGTAGTAGTCTCTTAAACTTCGACTCTATAGCTTTTAAGCCTTCTTTAACTAATTCACACAATCGAAATGTGAGATGTAAATTAAGAAAAACAAATATTTTTTATATGTAAATTTATTCTAATATATAGTTTTAATAAACCATAATTAAAATAGATCACTTTAGAAATTATGATAATTTTGTGTAAAATTATGAATTATTGAAGCCAGCGCAGGGGCACAGAGTGTGACTGTAAAATCGACTGGTTGTGGGTTCGATCCCCACTCGAGGCGATAAAATATTTACATTCATAAAATAAAAATTTACATTATTTTTTTTATTAATGTTTCATTCTACGAATTAACTATAAAATTATGGATAATATGAAGGAATAATTAATTATTTGAGAGTTTGACGTTAATATAATATAACCTATTCTACAGTGTATCCCAATTATAACAGTATGTAGGTAGGGTGGAACATAGTGTCAAAACACTCTATTTTCCATTATTAAGAGGCCGTCATAGCGCAGCAGCACAGCACCAGGCTATAAATGCGCCGATTGGAAGTTCATATTCCACTGAACACATTCCAAGGAATAACTAATTTCTTAAAAATATTATAGTGGGGAACGGAGACTTACCAATAGGTTCCTTTTGACTGCCCCGCTGTATGCGGGATACAGCGTGAAAGAAAATTGACATAGTTCAATTATTATATTAATCACAGCCAACAACAGTTATATACAATTACATCCTATCACTTTCTCTATACAAAAGTCTATCCACTAAATTCGAACTAACAACTACCTTAAACTACATTTAACATCATAAATTCAAATAGCAAAAGTCAATTTACTAATTTATTCCAATACAAATTATTATTTATAATCGATAGTTGAAATAAATTAGTAAAACAGATTATTATAAGCTAGTATTTACGACATGTCCCCGATAGTACAGTAGTGAATGAGGTGACAGTTACGAGACAACGTGGAGGAGGTAGTTTGAATGAGCTTTTTGTAGAAATGTATGAGAGGACAGTCGTGGCGCGGGGGTATAAGCAGTTCGATTCCTACTCGAGGATATGAAATATTTAATGTTTTTATTTTCATCTAAGCAAAACGCGCCGTAGAGTTTATGTTCAACCAGCAATGCCTCGGGAATTTGGCGGAAAGTGGGGTTTGGAAGTGTCTTAATGAGAATAGAGTGTCTTATCAGTATTTTCCCTCTGCCTATTCCGCTATGTATGCGGTACGGTAGCACTTTATAAAAAAATTAAATCAGCTTCACGCTGTATCCCGCACACAGCAGGGTAAACAGAGGGAACCAAGTGTTAAGACATTCCGTTCCTCACCTTCCGCCGTGTTCTAGAAGCATTGCGATTGAGTAACACTTTAAAAATTATAAAAACCATTTATTATATTATATTTTTCAAATATAATGTTCATTTAACATGTTTCTGTTAATAAGAATAAAAATAAAATAATTCTAATATCTATAATAATACATCATTCTATTTCTAGTTCTATTTTTTTAATTTTAAGTTACATTGTCGGAAAAACATAACAAAATTCAATAAAATTTATACCTATTATATATAACAATTTTTTTAATTGCAGCATCAAACCGCCATCCAAAGACGGCGTCACCAAGAGCAACCCGAGTAAAAGACATAGAGAGAGACTCAACGCTGAACTGGACACGCTGGCGTCACTTCTGCCCTTCGAGCAGAACATCCTCAGCAAGTTAGATCGTCTCTCCATTTTGCGGTTGTCCGTCAGTTATTTACGAACTAAGAGCTATTTTCAAGGTAAGTGCGGGTTCTTTTTGTCTAAGTATGTTGTAGATGTTTGTGTTTTTATAAAGATGAGAATTTTGGAAAAAAAAATTGGAAATTTGGTACATTTTTTTGGAAAATTGGTAAACATTTTTGGAAATTTTACTACATGAGATTTGAATCAGAACCCATTGTGTAGAAGCTACAGAAAATTATTTACTTTTCTTTTAATGAAGTCTCATTTTTCTTATTTTTTATACAAATATTTACGCTAATACATTAAGTAATTTGATTATCTAAAAACTAATACATATATCACGTGCTTATATTATGACGACAGCCTAAGCAATTTTTCAAAAATATTATTCACATATCAAGAAATTAAAAATATTAATAATCATATAAAAAACTGAAAGCGCTCGTCGCAAATAAATAAAAATTGATAGTTTAAAAAAACTAAGAACACGCTTATATGTAAAGGCTTTCCAAGGTTCCATCATCTTCCAATTCCATCATCAGACCAGCTCGATGGTACCGTATTGCCATCTAATTTACATATAATTGCCAAGTTTCATAATGATGATGATTTAGAAGTGCCTATAATTCTGATTCTTATATTTTATTATATAGTCACTAAGTCCTCCAATAAAAGCAATGTTAAAATAAACTACTTCGAAACTCTTCTAAGTTTGTTATCTTAGAAGAGTTGCTAACAATCTATTACCCAAATTTTTTTTCTTAAGAATAACTAAGATGAGGCCAGTCGTGGCGCAGGGGCACAAAGTGTGGCTGTAAAACCGACTGGATGTGGGTTCGATCCTACTCGAGGAGATGATATATTTATTAAAATTTATATTTCCATTTCCACGCTGTGGTGTCGAGGTAAAGATCAGGTTTGAGTTTCGCCACTCAACATGCAATGCCTGTAGAATTTGGCGGAAAGTGGGGAACTGAGTGTCTTAACACTAGGTTCCCTCTGCCTACCCTGCTGTGTGCTCCCGCACACAGCGTGAAGCTGATTTATTTTATTTTTAACAAAATAAATCAGCTTCACGCTTCAAATCGAATCAGTAATTCCTCAGATTATAGCGTTGAACCAAACAAACTTATTAGTTTTATATTATTACAGATTAAAACATTGCTTCTATTCTAAACAAAATTATAAAAAATACTAAAAAATACTAAAAAAAAAATAATTAAAAACTAATTATTTCGTAACAAATAAATGTTTTTCTTAATCGATTTCAATAATAATCGTCTTAAATATTATTATTATTACTATCAGATGTGTAATACAATTTATGATACAATAGTCGCCATTTTATAGAATAGAATAGAATAGTGTGAGAAAAATTCCTTTTAACAATTAAAACAAGAGTTACTCAAGAAAAATAATTATATTATGTCGTTTTAATATCCTTATATTTTAAACTAGTCCTCGCCCGCAATTTTGCTTGTGTAGACTTTAAGGCTTTAATGGAAAAATCCCGTTGTTTCCCGTTATCGAAGGCTTGGGCGTATCTACAAATATTTACTGGGGGATTGGACTTTTGCTTTGAATAGATATGTTTGTTGTATATACGTTTTCTTTATAATATTTTCAGGGCAATTTTTTTTGGTTTATAAAATTTCTGGGGTGGGCACAAGACTATTCTGGGTTGGGCACGGAACTATCTATTCCTTCGTCCATAGGTGTAAATGGGAAGTCCCGTTTCTTCCCGTTAGCGTAAGGGCTTAAGACAAACCTCACTTAATGCTGCCCTACCCTAGTGAGTGATCCTTACCTACCTACATATCCATTTTTTAAGAACAGTATTTTCATCGGTGTCTTGTTCTGGAGAATTAATTATAAAAGAGATGTACTTTTTTATCCATATATTTTTTAAGCAAATAACTAATAAAAGGACCTAATGTTATTGAGGCCAGACATGGCGCAGGGGCAAAAAGTGTAACTGTAAAATCGACTGGTTGGGGGTTCTCTCACTCCACTCACTCTCTCACTGACTCTCACTCTCGCTCAACACGCAATGCCTCCAAAATTCGGCGGAAAGTGGGGAACTGAGTGTCTTAACACTAGGTTCACTCTACCTACCCTGCTGTGTGCGGGATACAGCGTGAAGCTGATTTGATTTAATTTTTGACCTAATGTTAAAAAAATCATTATCATCATACATACTGTATACATTTCAAGCTATCATGAAACAACCTTTGATTAAAATTGAGATGATTTTAGGTTTAATCGTCGCTCGGGAGAAATTATATTTAAATATTTACACCTATAGTAAAAAGGGAATCACTGAGCATCTCTCTATATAAAGCCACCTCCTTTAACTGAAGTCGGTAAACAGCTAAAACAATAGTAACGAGAATCGAACCCAAAGTATCAATTACCTTCCAACGAATCTGGTCTTCATTTCAATTCATTTATTAATACCGCAACGCAATAAAGTTTGCTGACGCCATTAAATAAACACCAGCGTCTGGTTGGTGTATGGACATTAATAAGAAATTTTATACATTGGTGTTCATATCTAACTTTAGTTCTGTATTGCCAGTTGGTTAGCTGGCTGAAATGATTTAGTTGATTGTGATATTGTGGAGCTGTTGGTGTAGTGGTTGGTGTGGTGTACTGTCGTATCAATGGTTATAGGTTCGATGGCCAAACGGGGAAGGAAGTATTTAATATTTTCATTTCTTCGATCTCGTAACGTCCCACCTCAACGTACGCAATGCCTGAGGAATTTGGCTTAGTGTGAGAATCAGAAATATTTTCATGGCAATATTTATGGAGTGTTTTAGTGAGAACGGAGTGTCTTCCTTCAGCCTTTCTTTCTATGTGTGTTGGTCAGCGATAAGATAAAAAAAGGACAATAACAAATTAGTATTCTGGTAACAACACCATGTTACAAACACTATATTCTCCGCATTCCACTCGAATAGATAACCGATAAGATATAGACCCGAAAAGAGACAGAAATCAAAGCCATGTTTAATCTTACTTAAGAAACTAATTTAATTTTTTAAACATTTTTTAAAGTGTTATTCCACACATAGGAAAGAAAAATACTTATTAAGAAAACGTATAAAAAAAATTTTATACGTTTTCTTGATAAGTATTTCAAATGAACGTAGCGGGACTCGAACCCGCGCCTCCTGGAAACCGACCAGGTCGATTTAACTAATTTAATTATAATCACCCATGAATTCTTAATAACAACACTAAACAAACCAGCAATTATACATATTTAATTCTTAGATATCGATAACAAATCAATATTCGATTAATCGATAATTGGAACTGTAAATCGTAAGAAAAACACCACTTTGCATACGCTACTAGAACGTTTATCATATGCTGAGTTATTAATGCTCTTTATAATTTTATTCTGAACGAGATTCAAATATAAAAAGCAGTGGGGGGCGACTGGTGTATGCTTTATAGAGGCCCTGGTCTCGTGGTCGACGACGTGCTGTACAGATATCGAGAAATTATATAAATATATATGTATATATAATTTTAAGCTTTAAAAGTTCTGCCACTCAACACGCAATGCCTCCAGAATTCGGCAGAAAGTGGGGAACGGAGTGTCTGAACACTAGGTTCCCTCTGCCTACCCTGCTGTGTGCGGGATACAGCGTGAAGCTGATATATATAATTTTAAATTATTATGTTTAATTTTTTGAGGCCGTCGTGATGGTACAAGCGTTTGAGTGTAAACGACGGTTGTGGGTTCGATTGCCACTGGGAGGGATAAAATAATTAATATTTTCATTTCGTTCTGGTAACGAGATAAAGCACAGCGTTGAGTTTTGCCACTCGAGACTCAATACTTTCAGAATTTTCAGGAAAGTGGTGAACGGTGACGATGATTTTTATATATCTAATATAAATAATATAAAAAAAATAACAAAAAAAATTGTATATTTAAAATATTTCTCAACTGAATGTACACTACATACATATATTAAAAAAATATCGATAATTCCAATTAAAATGATTGTTCGAGCATCGATTACAGTCTCTCACGAATCGTAAGGTTTTCGCCACGCTGCGGGACGCGGTATCCACATCTACCTACATATATCTACGACTACCTAACTAAAGTTAAATATAAATACTCTCGTCGTATATTACTCAGCACCGGTAGCTGTAAATTATGAGGTATTCTTAGTATTTTATTGTGTTTACATATGTTAAATAGTTATGTTTATAATGAAAGGTCATTTTTGTTATGAGATTTTAAGCGAGGATGTCATTGTGATAAGGTTTATAAGGTAAGAGTGAGTGGTAAGAGAGCCAGGGTGACATTTTGAAAAAGAGACAGGAAGTCCCTTTCCTTTGGACACTTTGATAATACAGTCTTGTCTTCAGGATTCTTATATATATACCCTTAAAAAAGTTTAATATTTACTTTTTTTAGAAAACGTATAAAAATTTGAACGTAGCGGGACTCTACTCTACTCTGGAACTAGCGCTATGCTCAATATGTTTTCTAAAAATAAGTATTTTTCTTTCCTAAGTGTGGAATAACATTTTAAAAATATAAAAAAAAGCTTAATATTTATTTTGATCTATATTTTTCTTATAATAGTAAAATATAAAATTAGTTTTAAAACTCAACACCACGGAGGATCAAACCCACAACCAATGTACTTGCAGTTGAACGGTGAACCACTAAGACATGATTGCGTAAACTCTAACTTTTACTTCTATTATATTAAATTATAAATACAGATATTCCCTTGAGGGAAACTGTAAAAAAAATATTTCACACTTTATGTATAATTAAATTTAATTACCTTTTTATTAAATTGAACAAACATAGCAAATGTATGACAATTAAATAAATATAATATAAATTTTGGATTAACATTATATTTAATGAAGTGATGTTCCGTAACAGTGAGTGTGACTGTAAACGAAATAGGTTATGGGTTCGATTTCCACTCGAGGAATTGAAATATTATTATATTTATTATTTTAGTTTTTTCGTCCTGTAATCGAGGCAAAGCGTGGCGTTGAGTTCCGCAATTCCGCAAAACACGTAATGTCTTCAGAATGTGGAAGAAAATGGGGAACGGTAAAATAAAAAAATCTGCTTAAGTAAATATTAATTTATAGAAGTATTTCTATATTAATATTAGAAAAGTTTGAATATTTGCGTACGTAGAAGAATTTGTATATTTTAAATATCAAACGTCATACACAACATTTAGTGAATTGCATTTGACCATACAGGCGAAGCCGCAGCTAATATACCATTAATAGTATTGCTCCACGCTGATTCCCGCACACAGCAATAGGCAGAGGGAAACCTTGAATTAAGATATTCCGCGTTATTTGACAGTTGACTCAGTCACAAAAGAGTTTTATATAAAATCAAAATATTACTATATTTTGTGATAGTTCAAACCTTTTTTAGAAAAAATCATCATAAACTCCCAATTTCCTCTTCAAAAAAGTCATAACATTCCTTATATATTATCACATATTACATAAACCAAGTTAAAGTTTCGATATATCAAAATATTCTTATATAAACCTATATAAGAACTATATATAAACTTATATATTCTTATGAGGCCGGTCGTGGCGCAGCGGCACGAGGTGTGACTGCAAAACCGACTGGTTGTGGGTTCGATCCCCACTCGAGGAGATGAAATATTTACTTAAATTTATATTTCCATTTCTTCACTCTGGTGTCGAGGTTAAGCGCGGCGTTGAGTTCTGCCACTCAACACGCAATGCCTCCAGAATTCGGCAGAAAGTGGGGAACGGAGTGTCTTAACACTAGGTTCCCTCTGCCTACCCTGCTGT
>JAATLQ010038408.1:0-34140 GCA_013421005.1 Heliconius erato x Heliconius himera | reverse complement strand
GTTAGTATATATTCTTATATAAAATACCTACCTACCTACCCACAATTTTCGTCATCTAAGGTAGTAAAAATAACAAGGAAGTGGAATACTCGCGACTATATAATGTTTACACCGTGTCTGCCCGGGTAAGGCACCGGCCGGAAGTAGTATCGACCCATGCTAATTCGTATAGAGGTAGGAACGTAACAGGGAAAAATTGCTTTAAGGTAATTTTGTTTGGTTTTAATTTATGGGGGGGTAGTTCTGTTTGAGATTAATTGTGAATATTGATTTATGGTGTATGTGTGTGTGTGTGTTTGTGTGTGTTTCGTTGTAGCGCAGCGGCACAGTGTGTGACTCTAAACGTGACATTTCTGAGTTTGATTCCATCTGGGGGAAATTTGTTGCTTTCTTTTTTGTATATTTTTAAAGTGCTATTGTATACATAGAAGAGAAAAATATTTTATTAGAATCAAATCATATTTTTTTTATATATTTTCAAAAAAAGTATCTATCATTATCTTCATTTTTCGGCTTTAGCAAAAAGACATAACGCGACATTGACCGTCGCCACTCAAATTGCATTATTTCTAAAACTGCAAGAAAATGGGGAACGCGCCGTCTTAACACTAAATACTCTCTGTGTACCGTTTATGTGTGAAATTCAACCCGAAACTAAACATAAACTTGGAAACGGAGTGTCTTAACACTAGGTTCCCTCTGCCTATCTTGCTGTGTGCTTTACAGAGTAAAACTGAAAAAAAATGAACTGGCGACCTTCTCATACATGCTTTATTAACGTCCATTATACCACAGCGTTAAACACCATTACCGGCACCGAGCTAACTTATCAGATGGAAGGCAGATTTCAAAAACTATTAACGGCAGCGGTGGCGATCGATGTGACAAATTAGTCTTTTTATTACTAACAGTTTATGGGAAACAAAGCGAGGCAATCCATCATGGTGGATGGTTTTTTTTAAATTAATAATTTTTATACAATATAGTTCAGAAGCTATGTTGTTAACGATAAAACGAAGTGGTTTTAGCTTCGATTTTCAGTGGTTTCGAACATACAGTTGTCACGTTATCAGTAGACTTACTGTTACTACGACCTCGTGAAAATTATCAGTTTCACGCTGTATCCCGCACACAGCAGAACCTAATGTTAGGACACTTCGTTCCCCACTTTCCGCCGAGTTCTGGAGGCATTGCGTGTTGAATGGCGGAACTCAACGCCGCACTTTACCTAGACACCAGAGCGAATTAATGAAAATATAAATGTTAATAAATAATGAAAATTAAAATATATATTTTTTTTCATTGCTCATTTTATTAATTGAATTTTTTATAAATTAGTTTCACATATTATCCCCATGTAAGAAGATAACTTACTATCATCGTTTGCCACTTTCTTGAATAATATAACTAAATTAATATATAGAGATTTGCGTTTTATAACTATTAACAGCCTAAGAATTAAGGCCGTAGTGCAGTGAGACACTATCTGATTGTAAATGCAACGATTGTAGGTTCGATCCCTGATCAAAGAAATTATTTTTAGTCTCTTAGTTTTCTCGCTATAGTAGACAAAGCACGTTCTTGAGTTCCGCTACTCATAAGGAAAATTGTCGATGGGAAACAGAATGTCTTAACTCTAGTTACTTACTCTTCCCTTTGTCTACCCTGCAAAACGAGATAAAGCGTGAAGCTACTCTAAACTAACTAAAAAATAATTAAAAATTGAAGTAAACCACTGCGTAAAAACTAGTTAATACAAACTTAAAAGGTGTTTTAGTTACATTTTATCAGATCAATTATATACGTGGCTGACTCACGGGCGCACGCAAAATTATATTTTTATATGAATTTTTATTAGGAACAGCGGATTGAGTGGAGTCGGTGTTTATTCATGCTGTTTAAGGGATTACATATTTATTTTTATAAAGCTGTTTCACGTTACATTTTCTATTTGGTCGCACTTTGGTGGATTTTTAATTGTGAATTATGATTAGATTGTAATACGTATTAAGGTGGGGGTTGTGGGTTCGATTCTCACTGGGAAATATGACTGTCATTAAATAATTTTATTGGTATGATAAACGTAGCGTTCCGCAACAGAATCCTGAGTTTATTCAGGATCTTTAGAAATTTCTTTAGGTTTATGCTGTATCTGCACATAGCATAGGCAGAGAGAACATGAGATCTTAGTGTGAAGACACTCCGTTCCCATTAAGTCACGTCCATTCCCCATTTTTAGCAGAATTTTCCAGGCATTGCGTGTTGAGGGGCGGAAATCCACGCCGCGCTTTGTCTTATTGCCAGAACAAGGAAAAAATATAAAATTGGTAGTATAAAACGCAAGGGTTAACTTTCACTCAATACAACAAAAAAAAGAAAAAGCAACAAAAGAAGCTCTAAACGATTGTTCTTGCTCTCCATCGGATTATATTTTCAAAATCTTTCACTATAGATTTTTTATTCTTTTTGCCATTTACTTCCAATATTTATTATTAAGTAAATTATAATAAATAAATAACACCGTTGTGTATTAGTTGCAACATTTATTGTATATGACACATGCCACAACTTTAATTTCTTCCCATTTGACCACAGTAAGGTCAAATAAAAAAAAGCCAAGTAAAAAAAATACAAAATTTCATATAAAAACTTGAGGCCAGTCGTGGCGCAGGGTCACAAAGTGTGACTGTAAAACTGACTGGTTGTGGGTTCGATTCCCACTCTTGGAATAGAAATATTTACTTAAATTTATATTTCCATTTCTTCGCTCTGGTGTCCAGGACAAGCGCGGCGTTAAGATCTGCCACTCAACACGCAATGCCTCCAGAATTAAGGAGAAAGTGGGAAACGTAGTGTCTTAACACTAGGTTCCCTCTGCCTTCCCTACAGTGCGCAGAATACAGCGTAAAGCTGAAAAAAAAATATATAAAAACTTTTGACATCCACATTTAGAAGTTTATTACTTGGCTAAGTAGAGTTATAACAATTAACATAATATTTACGGTTCAAAGCAAGTGGCGATTACACTACAGGTTGGTTGGTATTGTTTAATGAGTTCAACGTAAACTCACTAAGACGTATATCGATTGGTTATACAGGCTGTTCGTTTTGAGTATTTCTTTTTTTTCTTTTTTTCCAGCTTCACGCTGTATCCCACATACAGCAGGGTAGGCAGAGGGAACCTAGTGTTAAGATACTTTGTTCCCCACTTTCTGCCGAGTTCTGGAGGCATTGCATGTTGAGCGGCAGGACTCAACACCGCCCTTTGCCTCGACACCAGAGCGAAGAAATTTATATTTCCAATAAATTTAAGTAAATATTTCATCTCCTCGAGTGGGGATTGAACCCACAACCAATCGGTTTTACAGTCACTCTTTGTGCCACTGCGCCACGACTGGCCTCTAGTATTTCTTTTCTTAATTTTATTTATTTAGAATACGGCGGAATATGGGGAGTGGAATTATCTTAATGAAAAGTGGAGTGTTTTAACATTAGGCTCTCAGGCTTCCTCTGCCTAGTCTGCTAGATGCGGAATGTATAAATAAAAACTATTTATTTTAAATATCTGACCTCTGTTGTTAAAGTAGTTGATAAGCGATGGTTACGAATTCGACATTCTCTCAATGGAAAGTATGTATTTAAACTTTTTTTATTATTAAATAAACACACTCTGAACTTAACTGTCGCGTTAAGTTACGCTACTCAAGACGCAAAATATCGACTTATAGGGAACCCAATGAACTAAATATTAACTATACACTAACAACACTGAACACTGAATAGTCTTTGCTTACTTTCTGGAGAAGAATATAATAAAAAAAAAGTCTCATGAAATTGTTGAGGTTAGTCTTAGCGCAGAGGCTCCATCGTGGAAAGGTGAAGAAGTAAACGTGACCTATTATAGGTTCGATTACAACTCGAGTAATCGTTTTAATGTTTTAATTTTTTCGCTCTAGAAACAAGGGGAACGTGACGTTCTGCTACTAAAGAGGTAACGCCTCCAAATTTCAGCGTGAACTGGGGAAAAGAAATGCCTTAATGAGAATAGACTGTCTTAAAAATAGGTTAACAGGTTCCCTATATTTACCCTGCTGTGTGCGGAATGCAGCATGAAGCATTTTTTTTTCTTAAAGTATTATTATATAGGTAATGAAACATTCTGTATAACAGAAAGAGGGCGGTACCACCCGCCCGCCATGCGCTTCGCTCTTGTAAAGTATAAAAGATCCTTTGAATATTAAAATCGTATATTATTACAAAAAAATATCAAATTTTGCTTACGAAAGACTAATAATATATTAATTTTAGCTTTATCCTGCATTCTTCATATAAAAATACGTAGTGTCAAAACACTCTGTATGTTTGAAATACAGGAACTCAATCCCACCATTTATTGTGCCACAGTGGCGAAGAAAATAAGAAAATAATGTATTTACCGAGAGTCGATCGAACCCACAACCAAAGCAAACAGTCACGGGGTCTACAGCACCACATTAAGCTCTAATTAGCATCTTATACTTTTAAATTAAGTTATTATAAACGGCTCAACGACCTTATTTTATTTTATTTTTTAAGTTAACTAAAACTAAATTTATATATAAGTATTAAACTATACGAGACGAGAATGCTTCATTCTATATCAATACTATTATAAAAAATCACAGCAATAAAATTGCATCGTAAAATATCCTTTTTTACAAACAGCCAATGGCATAAAAAGCTTTAGGGGCGCTTATATACAGGGGGTTCGAAATAACGAAACGGAGGGTAGTTTATAAAATTCGCCGAGTCTACAAGGGGGTAGCGACGTTGATGGGTGGATCGCGTGACTAAATTTCGGCAGTGACCCGCGCGTATGTATGTAAAAGTGAAAATAATAATGTTGTGCTGTTGATACTGAGCTTTGGAGCTTTTGGAATTGTGTATTTTGGGTTTATTCAGTTTTTTTTTATTTAATGTTACAATTTGTCATATTTAGAAAAAAAAATCTTTTTAAAAAGAAATCATCTTCACGCTGTATCCCGCAAACAGCAGGGTAGGCAGAGGGAACCTAGTGTTAAGACACTCCGTTCCCCACTTTCTGCCGAATTCTGGAGGCATTGCGTGTTGAGTGGCAGAACTCAATGCCGCGCGTAGCCTCGACCCCAGAGCGAAGAAATGGAAATATAAATGTAAATAAATATTTCACTTCCTCGAGTGGGGAATGAATCCACAACCAGTTAATTTTACAGTCACACTTTGTGCCTCTGCGCCACGACTGGCCTCAAAGTGCGGCTTTAAGTTCCGCCACTCCACACACAATGCCTCCAAAATTCGACGGAAAATGGCAAACAAAGATGTCTTAATCTGAACAGAATGTCTTAGCACTAACGTTCTCAGATTCCCTCTGTCCACCTCACTATGAGCGGAATACAGTAACCTAAAAAAAAAGATTATTATTAATTTAAAAAAAATACCAATTTTATTAAAAAAATATATATTTCAGAAGTAAATTTCTTATCAACTCCTAGTAATTCCGAGTGGCGGCGTCGTATCCACGTAAATTTAGTTAGAAACAAAATTGTGAACAATATTTTCGTAAATATTTTCTACGAGACTTGTTTGTGTAGCTTTCAGTTTTCAGTGAATGGAGTAAAAAGCTGCGTGTTAAATAAAAAGCTAGTATAGGTAATGTTCAAGGATTACTATAGTAAATGTATTATTTGGAAGGATTAGTGTTTATTCAAGTAGAATTGAATTAAGATTATTTATTTGAATTTTTTTTTTTTGGAAAACATATAGAATTATTTTATAAAATATATTTTTTTATCCTACATTAAGTTAGTTTTAAATGTAAAAAATAAATATATCGTGTTTAATTTTTTTATTATCCATTTATAAAGGATAAATATGGTGTTCTTAATATTAGCATCCTTTTTTCGGCAGAGTACTGCCGAAAAAAGGATGCTAATATATGCCTACTGGCAGAGGTAACTTAGTATGTTAATACTTCGTTTACCAATTTTCGAGAGACTGCATGTCAAGTGACGGAGCTTAACGCCTTGTATTGGTATGTAAAAAAAACAAGTCAGATGACAATGGCCTTTAAGGCCTTTATTATTTTTTAATTATATTAAACTATAAAGTCTTTCACACACCAACACTGGAAAAAAAACGAGTCAGACAATGGCCTATGAGGCGTTTAATATTTTTTAATTATATTAAACTATAAAGTCTACAACTGTTTCAACATCGAAATCGAATCGACTACCGTTTCAATTTAATTTTCACTATTAATAAAATATATAAGGCTTTATAATTAAAAAAAAATTGTATAGTAAACAATGAATGAATTAACACACCCTAGAGGGCGCTGCCTACAAGGTAGTGCCAAGTTAATATTTTATTACTTATGTTAACCTCATTTGTTTGTCAAAATTCGTAAAGTAATGTGGTTATGTTAATTATAATGAAATATAATGTATGGGGATAATAAAAATATATTTTATATGTAGGGATGTGCCCTAATTTTCGTCATTTTTTTTTTGTAAAAATTGCCTTGAGTTTAATTCCGTAAACATTTCAAATATTTTTAAAAAGTAGATAGGCCTTCTTAAAACTCTGCCAGCCCACTCTGTGATATGAAGAAATGTGATAAAAGAGCCATTAAGTTTTCCAAATTTGACGTATTTTATAGAAGTCCTCATTAGTTAGCGTAATCCAACTCTGCGTTTATTTAATTCATATACAACTCTGTGGCTGTCGTGGCACGATGGTTTTGGGATCTATGTCAACTCGAGAGTAGAGTGGAGTGTCTTAGCACTATGTTCCATCTGCCTTCCCTGTTGCGTTAACAAGCGTGAACTTAGCTACTTTTAATTAGCTTCACGCTGTATCCCGCACACAACAGGGTAGGTAGAGGGAACCTAGTGTTAAGACACTCCGTTCCCCACTTTCTGCCGAATTCTGGAGGCATTGCGTGTTGAGTGGCAGAACTCAACGCCGCGCTTAACCTCGACACCAGAGCGAAGAAATGGAAATATAAATTTAAGTAAATATTTCATCTCCTCGAGTGAGGATCGAACCCACAACCAGTCGGTTTTGCAGTCACACATCGTGCCGCTGCGCCACGACCGGCCTCTTAGCTACTTTGTTACATATAACCCTTTTATGCATTTAATAACTATAAAAAACAATATACATCAATCAATTAACTTAAAGGCCTAGGCCAATCGTGGCGCAGTAGCACACATCGATCCCCACTCGAGGAGACAAAATATTTACTTACATTTTTTCGCTCTGGTGCCGAAGCAAAGCGTGGCGTTGGGTTCCGCCACTCAACACGTTCCAGAACAGAACTTGGTGGAAAGTGGAGAACGATGCGTCTTAACACTAGGTTCCCCCTGCCTACCCTCCTGTGTGCGGGATATACCGTGAAGCTGAACTAACTTAAACGACATTTACCCTAAAAATCACCCCAAAATTATTTATATAAAAAAAATATACATAATATAAACTTAATTAAGCAATATTATAACTAGGCATTGGTCTCATTTGAATAATCACATAAGTTACCGTTGGAACTGTCACGGCTGTCAGTTCTCATATAAATTAACATGAAACATTATTTCTATGCAACTTACCGCTTATATTCTACAACAAACCAATACATATTTTTCAAAATGTATTTTTTTTAAAACGGCAACGTATCAATCTTTAGTCTTCAGAGCGCTCTAAATTGAGAGCGGTTTATAAATACGGGCTTTACTTTAGCGGCGTTGAGTTCCGCTACTCAACAAGCTATGTTTTAAAAAAATAGGGGCCGGAAAGTGGAGAACAGAAACTAGACTTCTTCGGTTATATGTGGGATATAAAATGAAGCTAAAGGTTTTAACTTTAAGTAACTTGAAAAAAAAAGTAAATTTAATTCGCCTGAATATTTATTAACGTTACAATAATATATTAGTCATATAAAATATCATTCTTGTTAGCCAAATATAATTAAGTAGTGTACTTACACTACTTATTTATCGCTTACTGAGTAAACGATCGCTACTCAACACGAAACGTCTCGAAATTTGGGAGGAAAATGAGAAACGGAGTGTTTTGACCACTACACTATACTGCTTCTGCCTATTCTCCTATAGGAAAAAGATTGAAGCCATATATTTATATAGTTTTTGAAAAAAATGTTCAAAATATCTTTGGGTGGCAATCGTGCCACGCTTCCAAAATTCGGCGAAACGTGACAAATGGAAGTGTCTTATTGAGAAGAGTCTTAAAATTATATTCCCAGGTTCCCTCCGCCTACCCGGATATTATAAAGAAATATATACCACTAAATTCTAACTGAATCTCTGAATTTCTATCAACTTTTACCATTTAAGTAATTTATTGAAGACGCGTAATAGAAGCGCTTACAACTTTCCTAACTCTCACGTTATTAACAGCATTAACTGCATATAGCGTAACGGGCTCTACTACAAATGTTATCGAAAATTTTACAATACGCTACTACAGCGGTGACGTTACAGAACTTTAGTGATTCAGTTATAATGCAAAATTAATGTGAAATGTGTGATACAAGATTATTTTATTCATAAATACGTAACGCATTTATGAAATAAACTCTAAATCTGTTTGTGATTTCAAAATCGTGTTATATCAAGTACATTTTTGGCTTTCCTGTTCCAATACTTAAGGTTGACCGCTAGCTTCCTAATTTACACTAGCTAATGCTAAATGGAATATTATTTACTATATCTCAAACAAGCAATTGTAAAACTTTTGTTTATCTGCCTGTCTTTCTGTTTGTCCGCTTTTTATGAAACTTTCATTGAAAAATCTTGTATTGTTGTTTTTTCTCTTAGCTACTTTTAATGTCCAAATTCTATCAGGATTAGATTTCTTTTAAATACATTACAAATAAATATTCATATAATATCAGCACACGAAGCCTCACGGCTAGTATGTTAATAAATTAATGGTGTCCTAATTATTTAATTAACCACACTTTCAATAATATTTTTTGGATATAAACAATATTCTTTAAAAATATTTTTTGTTTATAAGCACCTCACTTCATTTTATATGTCTTAAAAAAAACCTAATGCTTTGTTCCTTATATAAGAGCAAAATTCGAATGTAAACATCACAATGTCACTAATATTTTTAAAACATTTTTATATTTTCTTTAGTTAACGATAACAAAATACGCGTTCGATATAGATTATCATAGTAGTGGTATATATCCTATCTTCTAACATAGATCTAACAAACAGTAGAAAAATATATATCAGATTTATCTTAAGATTTATCTCAAGTTTGATGTAGAAAGTGAAATAAATGCTGTACATTTAATAAAATCATTATAAAGATGCACATGACTGTGTTAGTCTTACTTTCATAGTACCCACAAGTATATGTTTCTATGATTTTTTTTATATGAAAATAATAAAAAAAGTACTTTATATGTTTTTAGGAAACTTACAAAAAATTAACTGAAGAAGGACTCGAACCCACACCTATGGTGAAACATTCTAGTTCATTATTATCTTAAATTAATAATAAAAAGAAGCATTGTTTTTTTATGAAATTATATATATTATTTTATTTATATATTATTTTTTTATGAAATTAAAAAGAAAATATTCCAAAATATATTACAGACAACTTTCCTTCTATTGCATTTAGTGAATAGACTCCATCCTTCTCTTTCCGTCTTTACTCAAAATATTCGTATTAACGGAACTCAACGCCGCGCTTTGTCAATTTAAATCAAATATAAAAACAAAAACAAAACACAAGCAATTACGAATAACAATTATCGAATTGCTCACTAGAATATTCGACATCTCACAGTAATTCTGCAAAAAAATTAAAGAAAATAGAAAGTCGATATAAAATCGAATTACACGGTCGGTCGAAAAGAAATGGTGGAAACTAAAGCGTTACATGATTTAACAGTTTTAAGTTAATTAAATATGATCGTATGCGTGCGTTTTATAACTTGGCTCTATTTTTTACACGATCAATAAGAAAAGACCGTCGTGGTGTAGTTCCACAGTGTCTAATTATAAACGCGACGGATGTGAGTTTGAATATCAATCTGGGGATCGATTCTCATTCTGGGCCAAGATTGGTTTAAAAAACGTCAACGATTGAGGCAAGTCGTAGCGCAAACATGTGACTGTAAACGCAATAGGTTCTGGATTCGATTTCCTCTTGAGGCAATAAAACTTTTCCACCTTCTCGCTTTGTAACAAGTTGAGTTCCCAAAATCTGGCAGAAAATGAGAGATGGAAGTGCTTTAATGGGAACGAAATATCTTAACACTAGATCTTCAGCTTCCTTCTGCCCACCCTATTATGTGCGGGAAATAAAGTCAACAAATGTAGAAATACGTTTTTTTTTTAGAAAGTGACGGGGTCGATTTAGGTTAAAATTTCAACTCGATATATATAACCATTCCTGAGATAAACGCTTTTGACGGACAGACAGACGGACAATAAAATGATCTTATAAGGATTCCTTTTTCACTTAAATTGAACCAAAAAGAAACGGTGAATAATAAAAAAATTACGCTATTTTCAACAAAAACCTTCCATTCAAAGAAATAACGATATCACCAACACAAAATATAATAAAACAAATACAACTAAACAAACACTATTAAAACAGTTTAAGAAATAAAATAAAATAAAATAAAAGAAATATACATAAATATATATATAAATCAACAGAATGTTATAAGCGTAGTTGCGAGGATCACAATCGCATTCAAATGAGAGAGTCGATTTATGACTGTGGAGGGCAATGAGTGAGACATTGTATGTAGAGTTAGGAATGTATAGACAGTTCGATTTTTTTTTTTAATTTTCACGCTCTATCCCGCATATAGCCGGGTAGAGGGAATCTAGTAGACACTCCGTTCTGTATGGACGCCCGAATTTTTGAGATTTTGCGTAACTCAACGACGCGTATTCTGACGGAACTTAGATTTTTTTAGAGATTAGATTTAAACGGTGTTAAAATTATTTCAAGTTTTTTTAAATGTTTAATTTCAAAAAAGTCTTAACCTACAATTTATTAAATCACTATTAAATTTGGCACCTACTTAGATGTAAATAGATTATCTTATATTTATAATAAAAAAAAATGTGTCTGGTGAGTGAGAGAGTGGGGAGCGGAGTGTCTTAACACTAGTTCCCTCTGCCTACCCTGCTGTGTGCGGGATACAGCGTGAAGCTGATTTGATTTGATAATTTTAAAGTTAAAATTTTAAAATTTCTTTAGGTCTAAGTTAAGCACTAGGTCTTGTACTTAACAGTTCCAATATATCTACTATAATTCAAGTTACTAGTCTCATTTTGTTATCTTCATTACATTATAGCCTAATAGAAGTAGCAGTTTCTTAACGTGAAGTAAAGGATACGTGAGAGAAATACATTTAGTTGTCAATCTTTATTTATTTAAATTTTAATAGAAGATTTCTATATTATAGACATATCGTGATTAGATTCACGATGTTTGTGAGTTTGATTCCCGCTCGGGGCATATATTTAAATTAACATTTTACCGCTCTGCTAGATGAAGCGCTGCGTTTAGTTCCGTCATTTAACATGTAATTTTTGGAGCGGACGTGAAGAGGTATAAAAATTTAACTACAACTATATTTATAAGATGATCAAGTTAACTACTAAAAATAGATATGTTCAAAGAAATTGTCGGAAAGATCTATTTTATATAATAATATAAAAACATTATATTTTTGTCCAAAATTCGAACGTGTTACCATTGTAAGCATTAAATATACTGAAGCTACCATGGAATATTTTTAAATTAGGTCCCTTAAATTACACGCAAAAGTCGTCAACCCAACCAAAAAATAACTTATACAATTCGAATTTAAAATCGATATCTCATTACAGAATCGAGAATTTAGGCAATTAACGGAATGTGTTTATTTGATATTTATCACTAGCCGCCAGCGACCGCTCATTGATAAAATACACTGAAACAAAAACAATAAAACAAAACAAAACAAAACAAAAACAAAAACAAAATAAAGTAAACAAGAGAAAAGGAGTAAGACCGGTCACGGAGCGCGATATTGGTGACAAAATGTTTTTACGCCTGCGCTACCTCATTTTATTTTTTTTGTTTTTATTTTTATTTTGTTTTATATAGCTTGTTTTGTTTAAACATTATGGAGTTTTAATTAAGGCTTAATTTTATCTCGCTGCTGTTTAATTGAGTTCGCTTGGAATCTGACCGATCGGATGTCAAAGTGAAATATGTATGGTGACAATTTTGTGTTGGTATTTTTTTTTAATTAGCCTCTCGTGTCAT
Organism: Heliconius erato x Heliconius himera; assembly: GCA_013421005.1. Classification (NCBI taxonomy): domain Eukaryota; kingdom Metazoa; phylum Arthropoda; class Insecta; order Lepidoptera; family Nymphalidae; genus Heliconius; species Heliconius erato x Heliconius himera. Next base: position 21,810 of record JAATLQ010038408.1, on the reverse strand, counting down.
TAATGACAATACTATGGCGTTTGTCCAATTGATTATCTGTTGTTTTACAGCTTTAGTCGTTTAATAATTATTTTAACATTTTTATTCTATGTTAGAAAAATAATCATATTTTAGAAAATATATAGAAATTTGAACGTAGCGGAAATCGAACCCGCGCCTCTTATACAGTCCAAATGCTCCGACCGCTACGCCATACGTTCTAAATGAACTATGTACTTCGAAATTTTAATACGTATATTACATATTTTTGTTATTAGCATATTATAACTATTTAAAGTCACCGTCATAGCTCTTTGCGAATTTATCCGGCACATGAAGGTCTGAAATTCGAATCCCCGTAGGAGGAATGTTCTTATATGAAAAAAATAGTTTTTATGACCTAAAAGAAAAGGTTTGATGTAATCTTGACGCTGACTGAATAGTCAGCGTCACGCTGTATCCCGCACACAGCAACCCTGCTGGCAGGCAGAGGGACCCTAGTGTTAAGACATTCCGTTCCCCACTTTCCGACGAGTTCTGGAGGCATTTGCGTATTTGCTCGCCCGTTACAGTCGCAAGCTTGTGCGCCTGCGCCGAGACTAGCCTCACTTAATTCCTCTTTACTGAGTTATTTACTATATACATATTATACAAGATTTTTAACTTAATAGTCAACTATAAGTACCGATTTATAAAACTTTTGTTGCCGAGTGGATGACGCGTATGACGCAATATTTTTTATTTTGGTACGTATGGTCCTTGGGAAAAGTAAGAGACCAGTAAGGGGGATTCCCCGAAATTTCTACGGGAACGGGAAGAACCAGCATTTTGAATTTTATATGCTACCACTCCTTTACATTATAACACAAAAATACAGCTAAGTGCGAGTCGGATCCCGTACCATTTTCATGATGTAACTAGATCAAGGACAGGTACAATTAACAAGATTTGACAAAATGCGGTCGACGATTTGAAAAACTGCAGGTTATTTTTTTTTTTGCGGGTTCATTTTATGAAAATTAAGTGCATGCCGCACTTACCTTGTAGCAAGTGAATTGCATAGTGAAAAATACATATAATTGTGACGTATGACTAAATACTTCAATTAAATACTAAAATATAAAAAAAAATTGTTTCCATTTTTTTTAGCTTCATGCTGTATTCCTCGTATAGCAGGGTAAGAAGAGGGAACGTAGTGTTAATTAATACACATCATTCCCCACTTTCTGCCGCATATTAAAATGAAATGAAATAAGTGTTAAATAAATTAAAATAAATCAGCTTCACGCTGTATCTGGCACACAGCAGGGTAGGCAGAGGGAACCTAGTGTTAACCACACCGTTCCCCACTTTCTGCCGAATTCTGGAGGCATTGCGTGTTGAGTGGCAGAGCTCAACGCCGCGCTTAACCTCGACACCAGAGCGAAGAAATGGAAATATAAATTTAAGTAAATATTTCATCTCCTCGAGTGGGGATCGAACCCACAACCAGTCGGTTTTGCAGTCACACCTCGTGCCGCTGCGCCACGACTGGCCTCAAATAAATGTTTATGTTAAATAATATAAACATTTTTTTTTGTATTATTGTCTAATGTCATGGCAAACAAAACCAAAATAGTTTACAATTTTGTCAAAAATAAAAAGATTAGAACAGTCGAGATCCATTTTCAACCAATTCAATCATTCTAAGGATCCCTGTTTAAATAAAAAAGTTTCCGGACTGTTAATCCTGTCGTAAAATGCAATAGTTAAATAATCTTTAAATCCTCATGGCGTAGTAGTATAAGTGTGTAACGGTTGTAGGTTCTATTTCCACTAGGAGAAATGAAACATTTAATATTGGCTGGTAAAGAATGCTATTTAGCGTTAAGCCCGCCTTTTGGACATTTTTCTTTTTTGTAATTTGTGCAATAAAGTATATATAAATAAATAAATAAATAAACATTTAATATTTTCACTTTCTCGCTGTGGTAACAAGACAAGCACGGCGTTGAGTTTCTTCACTCAACACATAGAGCCTTGGGATTTGGCGAAAACTGGGGAACGGGAGTGTCTTAATGGAAACAGAGTGTTATAACACAAGTTCCCTGGATCCCTCTACCTACCCGTGCTATGTGCAGGATACAGCGTGAAACTAAAAATAAAAAAAATCTTGAATGACTTATTAGAGCATACTCATAAAATTTTTATGATAGAAACCTGAATATGTTCACAAACTTTCTAAATTGTAACGTAAAATACATACATAAAAGTCAATTGTAAAAGTGAGATAATTGGAAATATAAAACTACCGAAGCGCGAAACTTATTCAAAACATAAAAATTTTCTTATATACTTTGATACAGAATATTAATAGCTTCACGATCTTTCTAACACAGCGTGTTAGGAAAATAACCTAGTGCTAAGACACTCCGTTCTACGCTTTCCATTGAATTTTAAGGTATTGCGTGATGAAAGGCGGAACTTAACGCCGCGATTTGTCTTGTAAAAACAGACATATGATAGGTCCCCTGAATTGGATCCAACTCACAACCATCACATTTACTGTCAGTCAGATATCTAAATGTATTTACTTACAAGTATAAATTAACTTAGAAATATGTCGTATTTGAAAAATTAGAACGAATCTGAGATGTGACAAGTTCCTCAGAATAGCTGTATAAAAACTGTTCGTGATACGTCTAACGAGACGACTTAAAAATCCAAGAACAGACAAAAAATTTACTATCTATAGATACTAAAAAGATTGATTTCTGCAGAATATAAAAGTTTTTTTATTATTTCTTGTCAAAATCATTTTCGTTTTTATTTAGTTTTATTTATAACTGAACTAACATTTTTTTTAAACAACCTAGTGCTAAAATTTTCCGCCTAAGTTTATTTATCTTATTACTAGGTCGAATAAATACAAACAATTCACTTCTTCAAGTGGGAATTGAACCCACAACCGTCGCGTTTAAAGACACGTGGATCCACTGTACCACGACGACAGCTTCAACTAAGATAACTGTAGTAAATATTTTCTTAATACATTTACACTTCACTTTAAGCGTGAAAAATATTTATTTAATACTTTTTTTGTATTGCCCATACATGTGTAGATATGGATATATGAATAATTCCTTCTAATATAAAAAATCTCATGTATAAATGTCTAAATTAGTCTTAGAATTGCTTATAACGACTAACTGTTAATAAAAAAATGTCTTTATTGAGTACAATATAAGGTTTATTTGGTTCAAATTTAAACTATTTATAAAATAGTCCAAGAGTTAATATTAATTTACAGATGAACATATTGGTTTAATTTTAATATCAATTTCTACGATTTCTCCGAAGATTATTACAGAAAAATTTATATAGAGTTTGCCGTTTTTAATTTTTTCATACTTTGCGTGTTAGATCGTTAAAAAATTTATTATTTATATATTTCGCTACAGCCCCCTGGTCTACTAAGGAGTTATGCTTTGGCTGCTAATCCTGGTATCGCTGATTTTACAGAAATAAAATGTTGAGTGATTAAATTTCTTAAAATTAACAAACGATGTTTTAAGATGTATTTTTTTTATTTTCACGCTGTATCCCGTTTGTAGCAGGGTAGAGATAAGGAACCTACTGTTCTGACAATTCGTTCTCGTACTTTTTGCCCAATTTTCTAAACATTGCCTGTTTCATATGAATGGCGGAACTCAACGCCGCGTTTTATCTTGTTACCAGAGCAATGAAATGAAAATATTTAATTCCGCCTACTATAAGTATTTTCCCGAACAAATAAAAAACCCACAACCATCGAACCAGTATTTCCAAACTACTTCTTTAAATTGTCGTGTAATCGTACAAATATATAAAAAATATTGATAAAACTGAGACAGCTGACACCGAACGACATTTCAAGATGGTATTTCGAAATACGAATGTCAGAAATTAAAAACAGGTGGCGAAATTTTTAAATATATCTTAAAAATGGATGCTTTATTACGTTTTTGGATTTAAATGCGTATTATTTATTTTTTTTTACTTGGTGTAAGGTGATGAAGAGAATATAAAGTGATATGTAAAAGAGAATTGAAATGTCTGTCTGTGATTTTAAAAATTATTGTATTTTATCAAGAGTATAACTATGGTACGCGATACTAGAACACTAAGAAAAAAATTTTTTTGTAAAGGCGTCTTTCTATCTGTCTGAACTTATTAGCGGAAAAACTGAACCGATTTTAATGTAGTTTTCTATGAAAGATAGAGGTAGTTGTTAAGCAATACTACTATTTACCTATCCCAGACTTCTTACAGTATCGGGATTTACACAAGAACAACACGTTTACGTATGAAATAACTAAATATTTTCTACTAAATACAACAATTTTTAAGAGCAAAAATAAATAAAATTACGAAAGGTTCATTTATTCTAAGTATAGTAGTAGATATTTAATTAAATTTTATTTATATAGAAAAAAAATGTAAAAAAAAACATCAACAGAGTACCTATTCTATGTTCTAAGCAACTTCATTAAAGCAACATCGTTGATATAACTGACCCTAAATATACAAGATTTACCACTCGATCAATCGATGAGTATATATCGACATTTGCTTGTTGAACAGCGAAACTTAACGCCGCATTATATTCTACAAAATCAAACCATCGAAAAAAAAAACATCACGAATACAAAACTGACCACAGATTACGAATACTTCAAAGCTGTCAAAGCACAGACTATGTAATCCTTGTTCTAGCAACTTCATAAAATCAGCTTGGATGATTTAAACAACCCTAAAGGTAAGGATTTAGTACTCGAGCAATCAATGAGAGTGTTTTGACACTTCATTATGGTATTCGACATCTCCATATCCCGGTTGTTTATGGGGTAAAGACCCGAGGGGCTGCTTCGCGTTTGGTCAGCATAAGCACTATTTTAAAGTTGTTAGACATGTTTATTGTAAAATTTTGCATAGTTTTATTATTGTTATTTGGAAAAACAATATATTGGAGAGATTAAGTTGTAAATATATAGAAATAATAATATATTTGAATAAATTTCTTATTGTATTATAATTATAATAATATGATATAAGAAATGAGGCATGACGCAAATACATTAATGTGTGCATGTAAACGCGACTGGTTGTGAGTTCGATTCCCGCTCGAGGAAATGAAATATTTTTTAAAATTTACATTTCCATTTCTTCTTCTGGTGTCGAGTTAACACGCAATGCCTCCCAAATTGGGTGGGAAGTGGGGAATGGAGTGCTAAGGCACTCCACTAAGTTCCCTCTGCTTGCCCTGCTGTGTACGGGACAGCGTGAAGCTAATATATAAATATATAGTAACATACTTAAATTAGGTTTCTTATTAAATTTATACAATAATTATTATAAAAAAATAACATGTAAGAATATATGGAAAATACAATTTTAGTATTAAAAAAACAAGTATTTTCTCATAAATTTAATGCAAAATTTAATTCGTCGTATCCAAAAATATTTCACCATTCCTCTCTAAGTATTCAGAACAATGACATATACCAAAAAGAAATTACAGCTGCGCACAATTATCGATTACAATCAAAAAAATCGAATACGATCATAATTGATTGAGCGCACGAGCCTTATTTCGGTATAACCTACATTTAAACACTGAAACATGCCAATTTAACCTTTATTATATGGTAATAAATACGAAAATTCCACAAAACGTGTAATTTTTATGAATCTTTAGTAAAATAATTAATACGATCAGTTTTCAACTTTATTGTTTGAAAAATAAGATTGAAAATCGATTATTGTAGAATAGCCATATAAACTTTTAACACCATATGATATATCGATATAATATAATGTGAGTTTTGGTAACTGATTCAGAATAGTTAATACCGAAACCGAAACGTATTGCAGTGAAATAGTTTAATCGATTCATTTTATATCGTTTATTTTTAATTGTTACTTCTATTTTACGGTTTTCTGTTATAAGTTTACGATTTTTTTTGTTATAATAATAATTAGAAAAATCGTAAAGTTGTCTGTAACGTCCGATTCTTCACACATAAAATGATGCGAAACAGTTCCCGGAGCATACATAGAGCGGTATAGAAGACTTGATGGTATTTATTTTTCTCTTTTTTAAAGACATTTTATATACTGAATAGATAAACTTAACTTAGTATTGTATTATAACGAATTGAGGAGATAATATTTCTTTTAGCTTTCTGCACATAGTATTTCTGCACAAAGGGAACCTGGGAACCCAGTGTTAAGACAATCCGTTTCTATTAAAACTCCGTTCCACACTTTTTGCTGAATTCTGGAGGTATTTGGTGTTAAGTGGCGAAGCTCAACGCTGCACGTTGCGTCAACACCATACCGAAGACTTGAAAATATAAAACATATAATTTCTTTGAGTGGGAACCGAAACCAAAACCTATAGTGTTTAGAGTCACACGCTTCTGCCCCTGCGCCACGACGTGCACTTACACTAATAAAAATACTTAGATATGAACCCGCAACATTCAAAACGACATCTGAACCGTCTCAGCCACCCGATGATACACACACCAAAAAATAAACAGTTGACAAAAGCATTTAAAAAGGGTTCCCGATATATCTTTGGAAAAATAAAAAGCGCCTTCTGGAACAGAAGTATATCAGATAGAGGCCTTTTTAATTGAGCTACACCCGTGTTCTGATTTATAACCACGCCAGTCCGCCAAAAGTTATTTTCATTTCGCGTTCGATACTTAGTTCGGGGACACAATGTTTTTTTTTTAATTATTTTTTAAGATTTTTTTTTGTAGATTCACGCTTAATCCCGTAGATAGCAGGTTAAGCAGGGGGATCCCGGGAGAAATGTTGAAACACTCCGTTTCAATTCGGACTTTTTTTTATATGTTATATATTTGTATATTTTAAAGAAATAAAAAATCTATCTAATATCATTAACTAGCTTTTATCTGTGGTTTTGTTAGTCGGTACTGTGAGTTACATCTACATCTGTTTCAGTTAGTTCCTATATGGAGAAAGACCTAAGGACTATGCAATACAAACATTTTTCATTTCGAACCAGTAGTTCCTGAGATTGACGCGTGCATAATACTACAAAAAATTCTATATATATATATATAAAAATATATGTATGTCTCGTGTTTTGACTTCACTTCTACCGTTTTTAATTTTTTTTTTTAAGAAACAAAAGACATTCCGTTTTCCACACTGAACCCAATTTCCAAGACATTTCATATTGAATGGCGGAACTAAACACCGAAATATTATAAAACACAAATAATTTATATATTTTACATAGCGGTATGTATCGTTTAAAGATCTTTACATTAGATACGACGCTGGCACCCACTCGCGGTCGTTTTGCTCCAGTGCATTCTAAAATATTGTACCATCTCGATAGAATGTCATCACTTAGAGGTTTACTTGATGAGGCGTTGTTCTAATTTGTTGTGAAAGAACCTATGGTTATTATTTCTTTTATTTTATTTTTGAGTGTTAAGACACTGCGTTGTTTACTTTCGATGCGAGTATTTAAACGTTAGCTTAACTTTGACTGCCTGCTATACGAGAAAGAGCGTGAAGCTGCAGCTACTGAAAAATAAATAATAATTATAATATATGATATTCAGGGCTAGTCATGGCGCAAGGGTGCAAGACATCAGAACTACCTTCCGAACCGGTGGTAGCTTTTTTTTTGTTTATATATTCATTCGAAGATTCAAAAGTGCTTGAAAAGGCTATTTAAATAAAGAATATGTTGAATTTAGATATTTTTTTGAAAAGACAGGCTGTAGGTTCGATTCCTTCTCAAAAAATGAGATATTTTAAATTTTCGTTTCCACGCTCTGGCAAAGCGCAGCGTTGAATTCCGCCACTCACCCAATGCCTCCACAAACGGCGGTTAAGTAAAAATCATTTAAAAAAAAAAACGTTCAAAACGCACAATTTTCGTATATATCACCATATTACAAGTATCTGTAACAAAATATAAAAAAAAAATAATAACAAAACAAAAACCGGGCCATTCAAAAAAAAGACACACAAAGCTAATCAGTCTATATTCGTTAACATAAAGCAAACAGACGAAGGTAAGGAAGGACTTGTGTTAATGCAACTTTTTTTTATTTGCAAAGCGTGACCTGACGGGGACTTCTGGCTTTAAGAGATGGTTTATATGCGGTTATTGGGTTTTTTATTTTTTTTTTTTAGAGGTTGCCAGAAATAAGGTGTATGTATTGATAAATATGTAGTTTTTCTTATTTACTTATGAAATCGTTAAAATAATAAAAAGAAACGTTTAAAAAATATATAAATAAGTAATATAGCAGTAAAAAAAAGAATAATTTCAAATGAAACTATACTACTGCAAAGTGTCCAAAACGTCGGGTTTCTAAAAATGTATAATTTTAAATAAACGTGATTAATCCGGTTAAAATAGTTTTATTTAAATTGTGTTATAATCGTGAAAATCAAAGAACTTATTAAAGAGAATAATATTGGCATGCAAGCCGATATCATAAATAACTGGCGCTATTAGTACCTACAATATATCGAAGGATTTAGTTTTTATTTACAATTACTCATGATCTATTGATACTCAGCGAATTTTTTTTTAATTATTTACACACAATGACTCAAAAATTTGACAATGCGTGGGAAATTAAGTTTAACTAAATTCTCTCGGACTATCCTGCAAGATACAGCTTGGAGGTAAAAAAGCTATTTTAAAATTTTACACAATTTCTAATTTTTTCGCCATTTATACCAGGGAAAACAAGCGAAACGTAGAGCAAAGACACTCTCTTCTCCACTTTTCGCTCAACTTCAACACATTCTTCAACTATAACAATACCATATAAACACGAAAAGCTCCTCAACCGTAACTCGAACCCACACCAATCCCCACCAAACAAACAAAACATCCAATTTAAAATGTCAACAGCATGTAACCAGTGCATGTACCAGCGGTGTGAAATCAGTATTGTGATAAGCTAACGACCGTTTCTTCAGTTGGATTCCTCCGCCGTATCAATTAAATGGCGGTACCAATCTCGCGAGAAATATTTTTTTCACTCCTCTAATTAATGGACAGTATGGAGAGTTTGGATGGTTGTCAATTTTTTTTGGTTATAATATAAGTAAATTATAATAAGTTAATTTAACTTAACTTCACGCTGTATCCCTAGGGGCAGTCAAGGAGAACGGAGCGCCAAACGCTGATAAAGTAAACTATACATAAAAAAAATTGCGGCGTTGAGTTCCGCCCCTCAACACGCAATGCCTCCAGAACTCGGCGGAAAGTGGGGAATGGAGTGTAACACAAGACTCTTTCTGCTTACCCTGCTGTGTGTGGGATACAGCGTGAAGCTGATTTTAAACTATATATACTTTATATAATATAAATTTTATAATTTATAATAATTAGTTATTTTCATTCCACTCTCCATTATTATTCCTATTAAGAATAGTCGTCGCCACTAAGTTTTGCTTGCGTAGGTGTTAATTTATTTGACTGCCAGACGAGGCACAAATGAAACTGCTGGACCTGGCAAGTTTTATACGTAGGTTAGAGAGTGTAACGGAGAACTTAGAGATTCTCTCTGGAATTTTCTACGGGAATCTCTTTTTTACCTCTTTACGGGAACCTCCTTTTCTTTAAATCCTTGGTAGGTAAAAAGTTGATATTTAACATGTTAAAGAGTTTAGGAGGCCACCACTACGGTTTACCTTTACGTTTACCACTAAGAGGCGATATCTAAAAACTCCTACTGGAACAAGCAGGCATCGGTCGGTTTGGCATCGGTCCTTGATAAGAATGCAAATTCAAAATAATCCGACATTTTAAACTCGATCAAAATCACATTCAAAATTTCCATTACAAAAATAAATAGATACATATATATACATACAAACGACCAAAGCTAATAAAAACGTATTAAAAGAAACAAAACCTCATACATACACCGTAATACAAATAATAAGAATTATAATATAATATAATTTTCAATTTAACACAGAATTGCCCACGAGCCATGACAGTCGGCTATCGTCGTACAATCTCGATTAGCGCCCGTGACGTCCCTCAACGTCATACAACTGACGCGGACAGTTGGCGCTATAGATTATCTGTGGAACGAATATGACATTTGGTATTAGCGTCCGAATAGTCTAATGTCTTTGCTATGCTAGGTTAATTATTATAAAAATAATTATATTTTTAGTTTGTTTATTGGATTTATTACAAACATCAAAAGACTTATTTTTAGGGGTTTTTTTTAACAAATATTAATTAATACAATGCTATAGAACATAGAGTACAAGTATGTGATTGTAAATTACCAAAATATCAAAAACAACAATAACAAGAAAGTTGTGGGCTTGATCCCCACTCGAGGAAATATTTTTTTTTTCATATTTTCGCTGTGATGTCGAGGCAAAGCGTGTTGTTAAGTTCCGTAAGTGGAGATCGAACTCATCACCATACAATTAATTAGCACAGATATAAAGTATCTGTTGAAGCGGAAAGAATAGAATAAATTGACTTCCCATTAAGAATTATTCCAAAAAAACAAAGAATTTAAACTGTATCAAGGAAGTAATTTAAATATTACGAGCTTTCGGAATTCCCAAATGAACCCCAGAGACCGATCCGATACAGACACCACAAAACATACATCGTAATTTAAAATATTGTGAACAAAATTGTAATTGTAAATTTAGAATAAAGGTGCCTATAACTCTTCAGGATTCCCACAGGGAGCGCTGACAGTCAATGATTTAAATCCACGCTCCTTAATTAATACGAAACGAGAAAATATATCTGTCTCTCTCTTCACTAAGTAAATATTACTAACGTCTATACCTGTCCTTGTCACGTTAACCCTAAAATTCTATTGAGATATCTTTTACCATTTGATTTATGAAATCGACAAATATCGATATTATGTTTACTTTAGAAATTAGTAGTTCACACACTCTCTCATAGCAATACAATATGTAAATCGGTTGTATTTCATACTTACATACATATTTAATAGGATTACGAGATATAGAACAAAATGGAACATTTGACCGGTTAACGGTCATAAATTAGGAATATCGTTAGAAATTTTGTAAGTACCAATAAAAATTGATAAATGGCTTATTTCTTTTTTCTTACTAGTAGATAAAAAAAAACAGCTTCACATTGTATCCCGCATATAGTAGGGTAAACAGAAGGAACTTAATGTTAAGATAGTCGTCATTGTCCGCCAAATATTTCGAGGCATTGCGTATTGAGTGGTGGAATTAAACGCCGAGCTTTTGCCTTGGTTCCAGAGCGGAGAAATGGAAATATTAAAGAACAATAATTCATTCCTCCGAGTAGGGATCAAGCCCACGACCATCGCGTTACAGTCAAATCCTTGTGCCCTTATGCCACGATGGCCTCAGACGGCCCCTCAAGGATATTAGTAGGTATATCTACAAAAAAAGGCTTATTATAATTTTCATTAAAATCACATTTTTATTCAAACATAATGCAGAATATTCACTTTACCTACAGATATAATTTATGATTCGGTATATAAGTGTCAAAAAACCCCTTAGAGCTTTCTTATCGCACTCAAAACTTCCCTCAAAGGGCCAAAGTGACCCCTTCTCCCTGTAATTAGTTGAAAACCTTTGTCTAAACCCGTTGAGCGTTAAACCGATGTTGACACGACCCGAGCTATGTCGCGTGTCGGGGACAGATTAAATAGTGATATTTAAATATGATACATGGTGGCGTGGTGAGACGCTGGTTGTGGGTTCGATCTTCTTTTGAAGGAATGTATTACTTTAATAATTTTACTGACAGCACATCATATGACTGTAAACACGACTATTGTAGGGTAAATTCCTCGGGAAGTGCATTATTTTTATTTAACTGTACCCAGAAAATCGCTGCTGTACGCAATTTGTCGAAAATTTGATGGAGACTGGGGAAGGGAGTGATAACACTAGGTTCCCCCTCCCTATTCTGCTGTTACCAGGTTACCATGAAGCCAAAAAAAACGTTACGTTTTTTTCAGTTTTCTAAGACTAGTTCCTTACTTACTTAATGCGTAAACTAAAATTTTTTTGCGGTAATAAGAAATATATATAAATTCATGGAAAGTCAACTGTATAATATTTCTTTTTTAATCTATATGATTAAAAAAAACGTGTAATCAAATCTACAATGTCAAAATAATAAATTACCCCAAGGACTGTCTATGATATCTATATCTTTAAATATATGTATAATCGTATATCGTATGTACCTACATACGATAAAAGAATTAAATTTAGTTAAATTATTTTATCTATATTTTCCTATCCACTACTATAAAGTATAAACAAAATATAATATTTTTATTAATAGTATAAACAATAATAGTATAAACAAAAATTATGTCTTTACTTCGTTTTGGGTTAATGATAACCCTCATTTTGACACTACTGTTACAAAAAGATCATTAACTCAAATTTTAGAACAATTGTTGTTTAATACATTTTTTTTCTAACAAATATTCATATAAAAACTTATTTAGAGTACAACTTTTCTAATAACCAAATCTAAAATTCCCTTGTATTCTATTTATTTATTATTATACTAAAATATTCAACAAATTTCAACTAGATCGTATGTATACACTGTTGACAGCGAGTGTCGCGTGTCGTGATGCAGATTAGAGGTGGTCACGATGACTGGCTATTGAGCTTGAGCTTAGTAAAGAGGTTTTATGGTGTTTTGGTAGTTGTTTTTTTTTGTTTCACGCTGTATCCCGCATATAATAGGGTAGAGAGAGGGAACTTTTAAAAAAATTCGTATTGTTCGCTTTCTCGTTTTACTTAACAAATGTAACCGTAGCCCCGAGTGGGGATAGAACACACAACCATCACATTTACAGTCAGACATTTTACCGTTGCACCACGATGGCCTCATTGACGAATTTTGATAATATTTTATTGCAATAAGCTTTTAGATGTAAAAGCTTAACTCCTTCTAAGTCTTTAATTATTGCTTATTCTATTTTTAATCATGTTAGTTGTAAATAATGAAATTGAAACCTATTATGTACCTATTTATTGATGACATCGTATGAAATTTTAGAATTAATAGTTGTGAGTTCAAATCCCGGTTTTGGGTAATTGATTTGTTGTGTTGCCAGAACTTATAACCATAAAACCTGTTGTCACTTATAAGGAATGTATTAAATCTTTAACTTTTGTGTGTTATCTTTTTTAACCTTTGTATGTTATCTATATATTTAATAGAATCATAATTTAGATCATAAAATTCAACGCTAAATATTATGAATTTTAAATTTTTGGGAATCCGTCATGATGGAGCGGTACCGCTTATGATTGCAAACGTAGTTGTGGCTTTGACTCCCATTGAGGGATTAAATATTTTTTTCTCACTCTAGTAAAACCAAGCCCGGAGTGTCGAAGTTTTACTATGCGATACGTATGTTTTAAAAGTTCATGAAAATTAAAAAAAAAAGGAAAAATGGAAAAAAGAGTATTTTGACACTACTTCCTTCCTATATTGTGTGAAGCTAAATAAATACTCTTTGAAAAATACATAATTAATAAAAACAAAAATAATAATTATAAATTAATAATATATTTATATTCTTTTAAATCATGATAGCGTATTACGGGTTAAAGATACATAAATAAAAATGTCAAAAAGTAACTTGTTGGTATTAAGTTGCGCCGTATGCTAATAAGATGTATGATATGGATTTTTAAATTGTATTAAGTTATAGATAAGCAATCGTTGAACTTAGTTCTGGGTGTCATTAAAAAAAATAATTCAGAATGTATTTTTTTTTAAGGTGAACTGTATTCTCTTTTTTTACCTAAAATGAAGTGACAAAGTCAATGCCTGGAGAATTAGGGAAAGTGACGGTCAGAAATGTTTTAACAAAAACGGAGTTTTAACACAATTTCAGGTTCCCTCTGCCTACTCTGCTAAATACGGGGATGTAGGTTGAAGCTGAACAAAAAGATCAAAATTAAACTCATATTATTGAAAACTCATATTATTGAAGTTCTTTATCCATAAATACATTAATAAATTTCTAATAACGTAGTATTTGAAGGAAAACATCTAACTAATTGGAATTAAACTCACTAACTCATTATATAGTCAATTTAGGCGAAAGCGGATAAAAAAAAATGACATATTATATTACAAAATCTTTCTCATAAGTCATAATCTACTTATTTAGAAAACGTATAAAAATTTGAACGTAGCGGGACTCGAACCCGCGCCTTCTGGAAACCGACCAGGACCGACAGAACCTGGCCGGTTTCCAGGACGCTATGTTCAAATTTTTATACGTTTTTTTAATGAGTATTTTTTTTTCCTAAGTGTGGAATAACAGTTTAAAAATAAAAAAGTCATAATCTCACAATTTCCTCGCTCTAATAATAAGGCAAAGCGCGGCGTTCTGTTCAGCCACTCAACACGCAATATCTCGAAAATTGTACCTTAAATGTCTTAACACTACGTTCCCTCTGCCAACACTCCTAAATACGCGACACTGTAAAATATAAAAAAATTGCTTAATATTAGTAAAGATAAAAATTAAATCAAATCAGCTTCACGCTGTATCCCGCACACAGCAGGGTAGGCAGAGGGAACTTAGTGTTAAGACACTCCGTTCCCCACTTTCTGCCAAATTTTGGAGGCATTGCGTGTTGAGGGGCAGAACTCAACGCCGCGCTTAACCTCGACACCAGAGCTAAGAAGTGGAAATATAAATTTAAGTAAATATTTCATCTCCTCGGGTGGGGATCGAACCCACAACCAGTCGCTTTTGCAGTCACGCCTCATGCCGCTGCGCCACGACTGGCGCAGCGAATAAAAATTAAATATTTGAAACTAATCCAAACAATATAGATAAATTTAAAAGAATAATACTAAAAAGGTGCTAACCGACAGACAAGCTAATAATTCACGTTAAAACAATTAAAAACGAACCTACATCTGTCGTAACGGTCTACAATATGGCTTTTACGGTATAGCACCCCATGTTTGTGCCTCAGGGGTAGCGAGCAAGCAGTGGTGCGAGAAAAAAATTATAATATTATAATATATTTCACTTCTTTGTGGTACAGTTGGCAATGATGATTCCTAAATATCTTTTAAATAACATAGCGCGGCGTTGTGTTCCGTTAATAAACATAAACATACAATGTCTCGGAAATTGTACGGAAAGTGGCAAACGGAGTGTCTCTACCTTCCATGATGTATGTGGAATGATGGTTGTGGTTTCGATAGTGATATTTAAAATTATTTTCGCTTTCTTGCTGTAATTACACGAGAAGCGGTGTTAGGTTCCGCCGCTTAATTATTAATGTCTTAATATAAGAAGAAAAGTTGAAGTTTAAAAGTGAGCTTTCTCTATCAATACTACAATATGCAGAATACATCATATATATTATACAAATATTTCAGCGTCACGCTGTATCCCGCACTCAGCAGTGTAAGCAGAGAGAACCTAGTGTTAAGACACTCCGTTTCGAATTTCCCCTGAATTCCCTACAATTTTAGACAGTGCATGTTGATGTGGGACTCAACGCCAGAATTATTTAAAAAAAAGCATTCCCCCAAGTGGAACTGAACTTACCACCAGTCTAAGCTAATCAGACGCTGTACCACTACACCACGATGACCACACCCTAATTACAGTTACGTCGTAACCAAATAACCAAATTGACCGAAAACCTAAATACGAAATAATTACCAAGTAATACAAGTAGGTACTAGCGAAAGAACAAACAAGCCTTCGTGTTGTAAACTCATAAAGTTAGTGTAAAGATTGCCGTGGATGGGTTTAACTGAGTGGTTAAGTTCATTTTTAACTAGCTTTTGTTAACTATATTGTATGAGAAGTTTATATTATAATAAATATTGTTGGTAAATAAAAAAAATAAATAAATTAGCTTCACGCTGTATCCCGCATACAGCAGGGTAGGCAGAGGGAACCTAGTGTTAAGACACTCCGTTCCCCACTTTCTGCCGGATTCTGGAGGCATTGCGTGTTGAGTGGCAGAACTCAACGCTTAACCTCGACACCAGAGCGAAGAAATGGAAATATAAATTTAAGTAAATATTTCATCTCCTCGAGTGGGGATCGAACCCACAACCGGTCGGTTTGCAGTCACACCTTGTGCCCCTGCGCCACGACCGGCCTCATTGCAAATATTGTTGGTTTAAGGCCATTGTGGCGTAATAGGACAGTGCGACTGAAAAGGTGACGGTTGTGGATTTGATTCGGTGGTGGTTATTTCGCTCTGGAAGCGGGGCAAAGCGCAGCGTTGTGTTTCGCCACTTAACAACGGAATACAGGTACGAAGTATCTTAACATTAGGATCCTTCTGCCTACACTGCTTTGTGTGAGATACATCGTGAAGCTAAAAAAAGAAAATCTCTGCTTACCATAAAGGCGTTAGGTTCCACGTCAGGCCTAGGTTACGGCATTAGGTTCCGTTGCGTATTAAGTACGGTAAATGAATACCTCCTACAAGTTTTTAAACAGGCCTTCAATTAAAAATATTGCTTTAAGCATTTGTTAGTATGCGGTTTCGATGTAACTACGGCTGCGGTCCGATTTACTTCGGGTAATATAAATGGGTCATGCGACATACACAACTTCTGGCTATTTTTTAAACATTTTTAAAGTGTTATTCGACACTTAGGAAAGAAAAATACTTATTTAGAAAACGTATAAAAATTTGAACGTAGCGGGACTCGAACCCGCGCCTCCCGGAAACCGACCAGGCGGTCTGACCACTGAGCCATACGTTGGAGCCTGGTTGGTTTCCAGGAGGCGCAAGTTCGAGTCCCGCTACGTTCAATTTTTTATACGTTTTCTAAATAAGTAACTTTTGGCTAGTTTTATATAATCACAAGGGTGAAACCCCAGGAAAAAAGTAGTCTTAAATAAATCTTAATATCATTTTAATTATTTTACTAATATTATAAATGCTAATGTCAGTCTGTTTGTTATGCTTTCACGCCAAAACTATTTAACGGATTAATAGGAAACTTTGTACACATATTCTTAGAGCTATTAGAAAGGATATAATTTTTTTTTTATTTAAAAAAAAAATCAATTTAAAATATAAATAAACAAAATATATAACATAAAAAAAAGTTTAAAGGAGCGAAACCGCGTTTAAGTCTCAAGTATTTTATATAAACAAGGTTTATATGATTAATATTTGTTCTAAACGTTCTTTTCTAAAACAAAACCTATATAATTAATTACTATACTTCAAAACATAACATAATTCTTACTTGACAAGTAAAAAAATGCATTACCCAGTAAACTTTACTTATTAATAATGTATGCACAATTTATATGGACGTCCTTGGAAAATAACAAAATAATAAATTATAATTGTATAGAAAATTTATAATAACTATGTATTTTTATAAACATGTCACGCGATCCTGTAATGTCTATGACACTCGATATATTATTGTGGTTCATTTTTTTTATATATATTTTTTTAGGGAACTAGGGAACCTAGTGTTAAGACACTGTGTTCCCTATTTTCCTCTCAATTTTTGAGGGATTGTGTATTGAGTGACATAACTCAACGCTGGTTTTATATTCATCATCCAATGGAAATCGAACTTTCCTCCTAGTCGAATCTAAATCAAAGGAATTAAAAACAAAACGAATAATTCGGTTGTTTAAAATTGTGGTTTAACTTTTTATATTTTCAACTGACATGTATACCTCATTTGCTACATATCGTACTAATCTTATTAAAATAATAAATGTGAAAATTTGTGGGGATGGCTGTTTGTTCCATTTTTACGCAAAAACTACTAAACGGATTCGAATGCAAGTTTAAGCGCTCTGGTAACGAGGTAAAGCGTAGAGTTCTACCATTCAACGCGCAATATCTCCAGAATTCGGCGGAAAGTGGAGCACGGAAGTGCACCAATGGGGACGGAGTGTCTTAACACTAGGTTCCCAGTCCCCGTCAGCCAACCCCGCCATGTTTGGTATACAGGATGAAACTAAAAAAAAAAGAATAGTAAGGCTAAGCGGGCGAAGCCGCGTGTACGTCACTAATAGATACGTATAATATAAAGGACCTAATAAATTCACTGATTCGTTCGCGTGTCATATCTTTCGTTTTAATACAAACAAGCCAATCAATAAAACTACAAACCGTAACGTAAAGAAATAAGAAATGATTGTTTCAGTTTGTTTGTTTTTATTTTTAATTATCACTAATCGTAATCATTTGGAAAGCTTTAATGATCAATTATGTAATGATGATGATTAATTTGAATAATTTATTCGTTTTATTTGTCTGTTTGTAACGGTTTGGTGAACTCCGAAAGATGTTGAAACCGTCGTGGCGCAGTGCCTGCCTGTAAGCGCGATTGCTTCGGCTTCGATTTCCACTTAGGTTACTAGTTTATATTATATTTCTTCTTTCTGGGAACACGGCAAAGCGCAGCGTTAAATTCCGTCACTCAATATATTTTGATAATAGCCTTTAAAGTTAGCCAATTCCAACAAAATCACACACACACACATACACATACACATATTATATATACATACATGTTGATCTGATTACTACCTTTTTTTGTGTTGGTGAAAAATGACATCATTCAAACGATAGGTATACAATTAAATTTATTTTATAAACACTGAACATTTGAAACAACACATTTATAAGTTAAACTCGAATAATGTATAAAAATCGGTTAAGGGCGAATTAGCCTCTCGCATCGATGGTTCCGTATCAATTTTATGAGTGTAGGAACGTGACTTACGTAAGTTGTCAAGTTAAGTTTGTGGGTGTAGGCCCACATGTGAAATTATTTTTTTCAATATTTGACATTTTAATGTCAAATATTGAAAAAGTTAATTTGAATTTATTCAGTTTGACAGTTACACCCCATCTTGAAAAAAACCGTCTCGACAGACAGACAGACATACATATAGACATGTGGACAACAAAAAAAACATATAAGGGTTCCTTTTTCATTTGAGGTACGGAACCCTAAAAATTAACCCTAAAACAAAAAAAAGCTATTCACTCGATTTAAATATTCAATTCGCAGGAACAGTTATATTAAAAAAAATCAGTAGTTATTCTATGGACTGTCGACGATTACAATGTACGATAAGAAGCACTGTGCTCGATTAGTGATGTATTGAAATATACTATCAGTTTATCAGATGAAAAAAAATAAAATTAAAATGAATAGATTTATAGTTCTGCTTCTGTTGGGCTTGTGTTTTTTGTTGTTTTTTTAGATTAACATATTTTCCTATATTAGTGGGTAGGGCAGAGAGAACTTAGTGGTAAGACACTCCGCTTTCTGATAGTTTTTAAGAAACTGAACTCGTATTCGCGGTATTTGTATAGCGAAAAAATTGATATTCATTTAAAATGAGCAGAGTAGACTTGAAACTCACAACCATATCCATCCACCCACTACTAAAATGTACCGTGATGTAGATGTATATAGTTTATGTTTTTTAAATTGTTCACAAAAATAACAAATTAGTTAATTTTAATAGTTCCTTGATCATTTTACATTGACTGAGAGAACCTAATAATAACACAATATTGCAGCAGCAACTCCGTCACTCAATTTGTAATATTTCGAATTCGAGTGAAAATTAAAAACTTTATGGAGACGCTGCAGAATAAATATATAATACAAAAGGCACCGGATGATAGCAGAGTGTCTTGACACTAGGTTCTCTCTACCTACTCTGCTGTGTGCGAAACAAATAAAAAAAAATAAAACAATATAACAATCCATGTTAAAAACGAACCTACAATCATCGTATATAGTCAAGCAATCCCTAACTAACCTACAATAGGGATAAAATTTAATTGACAATTAAAAATAATGGCAGCGATAAATTCGATGTTATCTGTCTACCATAGATATAAAATAAAAATTACCTTTTCGTATAAAAGTGACAACAAAACCTATAGGTTTATTCTGTTTTATATTTTTCACATCCCTAGAAAAGTCTATCCCTAGAGGCTCAAGTTTAGACATTGTGTGTTGAGTAACGGAACATAACGCCGCACATTGTCACCGTTCTATATTAGGAGGAATAGATATAACTTAAATAAAAAATCCCGATATAATATAAATCCCGAATAGGAATCAAACCCAAAATCACAATGGCGACTTCTAACGTTTCCCAATTCTTTTAATGTAAAAAAATATATATAAAAAAAATAAAGTTAAAAGTTGTTAAGATATATAAAAATATAGAAAAAGCACTCCAAATACCTGGACTTTTTTAGGAATTAAATACCTAGAGATAATTATTCGAGGTCTGTCGTTGTAACGATCCATACCAGAACTAAAATGTGTAGGTAAATTCAAAATAATATTATAATAATTTATAAAAAAATATTATAAATATAATTTAGAACATTATTTAATTTATAGATTAATTAAATAATGTTCTAAATTATATTTATAATATTTCTTTATAAATTATTATTATTTTGAATTTACCTACATTTTATTTTTATAGAGTAAGAAAAAATTTATAGATTAAGAAATATACAATCTTAAAAATAATAGTTAGGTCAGTTCTTTAATTACGCGTTCCGTTCACGAGTAATATAGTATAGAATAGATATAAAATATATTTATTAAAAATAATTTAATAATTATATTTAAACATTACGTATTATAATTTAAAATAAATAATAACATAATTAATATTTTAATTATTGTAAAATATCATGTTGGCTAAATAAGCTACTGTCAACGTCAAAGTCAGGGATAGGAAAGAAAGAGAAGAGAGATGGCGGACGGTAAGTTTTCGCTGGCGTATGTACTGGTTGACACACGTATAGTGAGATTTGGTTGTAAAAATTCTAAATTTTATTGCAAAATTGTTGGTTATTAGTGTTTAAATAGTTGGTTATATGTAGTTTTAGTATAATTTGGTGGTTTTAAATTAATATTTGTGTTTTTGTGTTGTTCGTTTTGGTAAGTTTTTTATATTTCTGTTTGTTTGTAAATTGTGGGTAGGTATGGATGAAGATCGGCCTCCCGACCCACCGGACCCTGGTGGTACGACTGTCTCGGAAATTTTAAATAATATTTCGAGAAAACGCCAAGGCGAAAATAATGTTACGGACGAA
The DNA here is from genome assembly GCA_013421005.1 of Heliconius erato x Heliconius himera. Lineage (NCBI taxonomy): Eukaryota > Metazoa > Arthropoda > Insecta > Lepidoptera > Nymphalidae > Heliconius > Heliconius erato x Heliconius himera. Next base: position 654 of record JAATLQ010038408.1, on the reverse strand, counting down.
AATGTCCCTAAAAAGACAATGACCGATTTACCTTTAGCGAATATTAATAATGAAAATTTATATGTCCACCCTAGTATGTCCGATGGTCCTAAATCCTACACAATTGACGACAAAGGTCCCTTTATTGTTGTAGTCTCTCGGGAAGTTGAAGACCCTGCATCAAGAACTGCTATACGGGCTATAAAATTTGGTCAATTTTTGCATCAAAACAAAGTTGACTCAATACTAAATGACGGTATTAAAAATATTGGCAGAAATAAAGTATCTGTTCAATTTTCCAATGCACAAGCTGCCAATAAGTTTTTGAATAATCCCTTCCTGGCTCTGGCCAAGTACAAAGCTATTATTCCGACTTATAATATCACTAAGATGGGTCTGGCTAAGGGAGTTCCCATTGACTTTTCAATGGAGGAATTTGTCAAATCTCTTGTGCTTCCTTCAGGCTGTGGCGCTGTCATGAAAGCGAGACGTCTGAATCGTAAGGTTGTTAGTGAGGGAGTTGTTACTTGGGTTCCAACACAAACCGTTGTAATAACTTTCCGTGGACAAATGTTGCCTGAGCGAGTGTTTAGCTACAGTTCTGTCCTTTCCTTAGAACCCTATAAGTTCCCGACCATACAATGCATGAACTGTTGTCGTTTTGGCCATATTAAA
>JAATLQ010038407.1:26309-100907 GCA_013421005.1 Heliconius erato x Heliconius himera | reverse complement strand
GTGAGCGGTAAGAGAGGTAGGGGGAGACCTCGGTTGACCTTCGAAAACACAGTATCAAAGATACTGGAGGAAGGTCACGTAAAAAGCATGAGGACCCCCCGAAGGGCATGTATGAAGAGGTTGATGACAGTGGACGAGGCGAAAGAGGTATGTAGAGACCGTAGCGTTTGGCGCTCCGTTCTCTCTGACTACCCCGCAAGGGATAAAGCGTGAAGCTAAGTTAAGTTAAGTTAAGTTTACTTTAAATTGCCACCGATTTTTATAAAAAATTAAATTCAGACTGTTAAAAATATTTTATTGAACACGTGTTTCGTGGTTTTTTTAGAATTCACTCCTAATAAGCGGGCGAAGCCGCGCGCGCCCTCTAGTACTGTTATAAAACAATTATTTTACTTTCTGTTAGGTAAAATGAATAATTATAGCGTAAAAAATATCAAGGCGCAGAGACACAAGTGTGACTGTTAAAGCGACAGGTTGTGAGTTCGATTCCCACTCGAGAACATTAAATATTTGATATTTTTATTTCTTCGTTCTAATGTCGAGATAAAGTGCGACGTTGATTTTCGTCACTCCAGACGGGGTGTCTTAACACTAGATTCTCTCTGCTATCTACTGACTCTATGTGCTGGATACAGTGTCACAAAAAGAAAAACAAAATAAAAGAAGATATTTTAAAATTAAGGTACAAATCTATCCTTAAATAGATAGATACTTACCAGCCTCAGTGTTGCCAATGATAAACACCATGGCGAAGAGTGCAAACGCGATTGTCATGGCACCTGAAACATATTATATAGCTATAGACAATTGTATTTATTTGAAGATGTTTTGTGTACATATTTTTATTTAGTTACACTGTCCATAATTAAGAAGAGGACAACTTAAATGAAAACATAGAGAGAGGAAAAGGTACTGAATGTTCTTAATTATACCATCAAAATGTAACACGCTTTTACAATTTATTAAGTTTTGTATTTCTTATTACAGTTAATTTATTTTTAACTTTTTAGTTCATTTTATTTAACAAATAATAAAAGCTTGTTCTTAAAAAAGTTTTTTTTTTTTAATTTTATTTTTAACTTTTTAGTATTGTTAATTCAAAGATTTTCGATTGAATCAAACAAGCCCAAATTCCGAAGTTACGGAGTTCCTATGGCCACCTTCCAGCTCCATCATGAGGTCCTGGTTACCATTTAGTATGAAAGTACTCGTCAAGATGAATCAAACGAGCTCAAACCCGATGAAGTTGCGTCGTTTTATTACCGAGTTCCTATAGCCACCTTGCAGCTCTATCATCAGATCAGCTTTATGTCATAATAATATCGCATTGTCATCCGGTTTATACATGAATGCAAAATTTCAGCAAATATAAGCTTGTAAAAACAACATGTTTTCCTTTATATTAACTCATTATAATATTATATTAGGTAATTACTGGTCTAGGGAAAAAACCTGAGTCCTTAAAGCAATTAGTCAAGCTTTATCAAATTAGAGCAAGTTATTAAGTTCATTTGAGTAAGATTAATATTTATTGAGATCACAGGGTCGTGTTCTGACCATTCAAGGTCAGTTCTGTTTTGTAAATAAAAATATATCTTAGCTTAAAAGTTGTCTTTAAATTCTTCTTTAGGTTTGAATTATTTTTCCATTTTCTCGCGCATATCTATAAAACTATAATGAAGTAATGTAGCAAGCTAAATGAAAAAAACATGACATGATAAATGTACTATAGGTAAGCCTTGGAAAGTATCCTTAATCTTGCCCTCTGATATCAATCGTGAACTCTGACAGCAAAATGATGACTTCTCAGAGCTTAAATTAATAGAAGGTAAAGAACCGAGCGGTTTGTTTTAATGCTCTCTTTGCCACTAAGTATATGCGAATTAAAGTAACATTACTTATTTAGAAAACGTATAAATATTTGACCAGGCCCTGGTCAGTTTCCAGGAGGCGCGGGTTCGAGTCCCGCTACGTTCAAATAGTTATACGTTTTCTAAATAAATATTTTTCTTTCCTAAGTGTGGCATAACACTTTAAAAATGTTTAAAAAATAAAGTAACATTGTTTTGTCTCTATTTTATTGGGATAATATTTAGGTACTTTTCTCTATTTCAAGATTTTTTTTTATAGAAATGCGTCTTTTTGAAATTCTATTTGGGATTTTATAAATGACAACTGTACGAATCTATTTCGATTGGCTATTAGGTCACGTATAAATACGTAATACTAGACGTATAAATTCACATATTCAGGTTTTTTTGTGGTCATATTTTTTGTATTACAAGATCATTGACTATTTAATAAGCTTAGTGATTAATTGTTAAAACAAGTTTTAGTATAGAGTCCATGAATACCTAAATGGAATACCTTGTACGGCGACACGGACCGACTACTTGGCAAGTTCGCAACATTTCAAATTAACTAAAAACGAAAAGGAAATGAAATATCCTTGTAATTTTACGCGTTATTACGTAATAATAAATTTTTATGAATATTATAAAAGCATACAAGAATCTGTTATTTAAAAATTTTATTTAGTAATGTTTTATAAGGATATGCAATATAAATATAGTACTATATAGTATTATGCAAAGATCCATATAATTTTATTATTCTGCTTTAGTACTTTGGTAGTATGACACAAAGCGTAAAGCGTTTATTCCTTTAACCTAATCAAAGGTATGTAAGAAACGATGACTACCTTATTACGGTTATGTGGTCATCGTCAATTGAATAACAAGGAAAAGAATTAAAGAAATAGCCTGTCTTACCTTATTTATTTTAGTACTTAAAAATACCCCAATCCCGGTAAGGAGGAAAGTACCTATGTGAACACGATGATTTCTAATCTGCTTTAGGGAAATATTTACACATCATTATTTATTCTATGGTTCATAAAAAACATTTGAATCCCACACACATCAGGGTACGCAGAGGAAATCTGGAAACCTAGAGTAAGACACACCTTCTCTCTTTTACTGTAAGTAGTACTAATAGGTATTTTACGAGCTTGTACCTATATTTGGCCCCTTGAAGCGCAGAATCTTGCAAAACAAATGATACGAGCATTTATGATGTGATGCTATCGTTTTTGCTCCGTTCCGAAAATTTGTAAGGTACTTTTCGTGTATGTATATATTTACAATAAAAATTAAAGGCAAAAATCGAAAATTGTAGGTTTTTCATAGAAAAAAATCATATATTTATTTTTGTAGTTACACACACGTAACATTTTGTCAAATTTTATAAGATGTACTTATTTCCCATTGACCTATGATCCTGAAATTGGTTGAAATTAACCATATCAAAAAAAGTTTTTTTTTTATTTTCCTTGACATATTACTTATTCAGTATATTCACTACTTTACGGTCTTACTCATAAATTGCATTAAAATTGAATGTACTGATGATGTTAAAATTGCATGAAATTAAAAAAATATATTGTACGGTAATAGATAATAGATTTTAGCAAACATGCTGATTTGCTTCGCTCAAAAGCGAATTACTGTGAGAACGTATCCTTGACATAAAATAATCTTAAAATTTTGATTGGACTATCCGGTTCAATAATCGCCTCAGAAATCTTAAGCCAACCTCCTTAATATCTTGTTCTGCTTTCTGTTCTAAATATTTCATCACTTCCATTCTTATAAAAAAAAGTTAAACAATAAATACTTTTATATAGTGTTTAGAGAAGTACTAGTTCATTCTCCATTATCCACCTTTATACATATATATGTAAATATTTATTTACCGGAGTAGAAATTCAATTCATATCCATCGATCCCACTTGAATTGTCAGAAATAAATTTGAAATATTACCTTTACTGTCTACTAATAGACTCGACACAGGAAAATAAATTTTGCTAAACGAAAAGAACGCCGAAAGAACATCCGAATTTATTGGACCAAAACATTTACAGGACCAAACCTTTTCCTTACCTTTCTTTTGTTTACAACGACAACAACCTACTAATATATCGATTTGTACCAAATTGATTAACAAATAAAATATTTTTTTCTTTGAAATGCTATATTTTAGGGTACATAAAATTATATATGTTCCATATTTGTCAGTAATCTTGATCGAAAATCTTCTTACCTTTACAATTTATAAAAACCAATACGATATTATTTCTTTAAATTAACGTGAACAAATAAGTTATTGAATATTATTTATCCAATCTTAAATTCATTGTTATATAAAAAAGATTGATTTCTCAGAAAATAAAATATATAATTATGTGTAAACAACTCACCCATTGTTTGTTTTCTTGTGTACCTATATGAGCTGTAGAATTCAGTACCACTCTACTTGAGCGTCCTCGCAATACTGGTTATGAGGTTACGCTCTCTACATATTATTAATATATGCGTGAAATACCTAAAGACGTACCTTTTGTGGCACAGTAGAAGTCTATCCGCTTCGATGGGTGCGGGTTCAAATCGCCCCTTCAATGATTTCATATTTGTCAGCCACGCTGCTAAAAGTGTAGCAAAATTTTAATTACTTATAGTACTCAAAATTATTACACCACTACTATAGTATAGATTGCCTATACTATTTCATTTTACTCATAAAATTTTATAGTACCTACTTAAATATTTATTAAGAAAACGTATAAAAATTTGATCTCGCGCCTCTTAGTAACCTCTTGAATACCGTCCAAGAAGTTAATTTTTCTTTTCTAAGTGTGGAATAACACTTAAAAATTTTGAAAATACTTATATGTTATTATTAAATGTTTAAAAGTATGTATTGGTATTAAGTAAATATTTAGTCTACCATTGCTACTGTATCTGTGCTAATATTGTAAATCATTAAAGAATACTTTTGTTATCAGTTTTTGTGATAGCAATATTATCCTATGACGTCTCGTAGTGCAGAAGCTCAAAAGTGCGACGGTAAACGCAACAGATTGTGGGTTCAATTCCCACTCTAGGATGAATTGTTTAATATTTTCATTTTCTCGCTCGGGTAACGAGGCAGTTTCGCCACTCAACACGCAATAATTCCAGAATTCGGCGGAAAACAGATAACGGAACGGAGTTTTAAGTCACTTACACTAGGTTCCCAGGTTCCATCTGTTTATTTTGCTTTCTGTGGGACGCAGCTTGAAGTTAAAACATTTTTGTAAACCTCAAAGAACTCACTTTGTTAATTAACATAATACCTATCATGTTGTGGCTTTTATGTAAACAATGCGGTTTATTTAAATCTTGTTTATACTTGTGGTCCACGTAGATACGTCAAAATATATAGATACGCAAGTTGCTAGAACAGATGTTCAGTAGAAATGCTGTGTCGGCAACAAAATATATTGGCAACACTCTTACTTTAATCACTCACTCATCCTCCCCGTGAGGTAAATACGCTATTGTATGCCTATGTACGGATGAAATCAGTTTAGTGTACCATGAACTGGTATAACCTGGCGTAACAAGATACTCATATTTAAATGATCATGTAGCTATTATGCTTGTTAGGTACTTTAGGTTAGTCGTGGCGCAGAGGCACAATGTGTGACTGTAAGTGCGACTGGTTGAGGGTTCGATCCCCACTCGAGGAAGCGAAATATTTATTTATTAATAATATTTCATTTCCTTGAGTGGGGATCGAACCCTCAACCAGTCGCGTTTACAGTAATATATTCGTGCTGTACATAATATATTCGTGCTGGTGTTGAAGCAAAGCGCGGCGTTGAGTTCTGCCATTCAACACGCAATGCCTCCAAAATTCGGTACGAGTCGATCTAACACACAACCTGGTGCGTTTAAAGTCACACGCTTGCACCACGACTGGCCTCATCTCTACAATTGTCGGTTTGAATAGGTAATTGTTACATTCTGACAAATTCGTTGAAATTGAAGGAGAAATAGTTTTCGGGCATAGTTTAAATTTAAAAAGCAGACTGATGTAAATACACACCATAAACACATTACGAACATTACTAAGCACCTTTATTGCATTTTAAAATATTTAAAATAATCAACTCAGTCAATTATTAGCAAAATCATCGATGACATTATTTAGGTAGATATCTATTAGATAGTAACAAAGAAATTGTTCCGTAAATTTATTTCCTCGTAAAATTTGGGGCTAAATAAAGCCGTGGGCTATTGCCTATTTAACCTTTTGGTAAACTCGCCACTGAAACAATACCATCTGTATAGTAATTTTTGTAAATTTTCGTAACAAAATAAAAATTGACCACTATTATCAATTATTACATGTTATTAGTTATTTCCTTAAATAAAATTAAGACACAAAAACTTAGTGTTCACGCGGCAATTTTCAATGCGCTACTATAGTAACTTTATCAAAATCTTATGTACTATATATAAATGATGCCTCTGTACATACTTAATACAGCCTAGATAATATTTACTTAGTAATTTATTTTATGTGAATTTAAGAGAATCCCTTAAATTTGTGTTTTTCTTCAGCTAGTCTTGAATAATATCTACAAAGATCAAGATATTTTAAAAAAATATGGATTTTTTTAAACAAGATGGCGAGAAAATGCGAGAACTCGACAATATTAAATGGCCTAAAATTAGGTACAGTTTATATATACCTATAAGTTCAAAAATGAACTAATATAAAAATATTGTCATACTGAAATTCTATTTAGTAAGATAATTATTGACTGTACGATAGTACTTAGTGTTTAAATAAGTACGTAATTGTTTTGCGTACGTTCGTGTTTAAATATAAATAATTAATAAAAGACTATGGTAAAGGGAGTTTCTTTTAAATATTTTACTTCTTGTTGTGATTAACAACCTTTTCATTGTAAATAGCAATTAACAATTGAGTGAATATACTATTGTTTTTGGTATTATATATTTTTACTTGATATATTTTTACAAATACCTATTATAAAAATATTTGTAAAAACTACTAAAAATAAGAAACTGATTCATTGAAAATTTATATTTTTCACGCTCAAGAATTTACAGTAACTGGAAATGTGAAAAAAATAGTAGAGAGAACGTATTACGATTTCGTAAAATTACTTTAACAAAGCAAAATTAGACAAGAAACAAAAATCTTTCTTCTGTTGTGTATAAAACGAAGCATAAAAATAAATGTAAAAGGTTAGGCCGATAAAATATATATTTTTGGGTTTATTATATAATTGAAGAAAATGTTTTATTTATTGCTATAGTATAATTGCTTATAAATTGTATTACAATACCGTATCATTCTTTCATTTTATAAAATTTTCGGATAAGTAGATTTATCTATACCTTGTCGTCTGTATAATCTATGTTCATGTCACAATTCGCTTCTTTACTCTACCCATAGATAAATAAGTCAATTCAAAAATTTCAGTTTGTTGATAATGTCAAACTTTTAACGGGTGAAGATACGCGAATTCCGAAGAGCATTTAATTCAATAATATTAACTTTTATTAATATATATATTTTTATTTATGAAATAATCGTAAAAAGTTAATAACACTATGGTGATTTAATTATATAGTGTACATAAATTTATTTTTACGGCATTTACAATTATGGATCATTTCACTCAGGTAGGTTTAGATCAAGTTTCCTTAACGGCCACTTTGTGTATAAATTGATTATGTTTTGTTTAAGTTAATGAACGTTAAATTCCAGCGAATGTTAGAAAGGGCGAGAGCTAGGCAAGAAAAAATTGATCAAAAATTGGCTAATTCCGGACAAGCGGTACCAAAGCGGAAACCGTTGACGGAGAACATAATTAAAAACGAGTCGCCCATTAAATCCCCGATCAAAAGTTCTAGAGAATCCATATCATCACCTAAGAAATTTAAAGATCCCATTTGCGATACGCCTGTAATTAAAAAAGTTATTCAGAAAACTGACCTTACTACTGCTTCGCCGCAGAAGCGTAATGACATAGTAGTAACACGAAAAGAATTCAAAAGTCCGAAAACAAGTTTAAATAGACGCAATTCCGATGTTTCCGTTGAAATAAACATTTCTCATAGGAATGACATTCAAATTGAGGTTCAAGTTGAAGAAAGAGATGCACCCATCAGCATTATTTATGATGCTTCAGGAGACAGTGGCAGTAATGTTATCATTAAAGAAATCGAAGGTTAGTGTTATTTAAATACTTAATTTACCATTGAATTGTTTTATTACTTCAATTTTTTTTAACATTCATTTAGGACCTTATTAAATAAAGAAAATAGTATTTCAATTATTATAAAACTTTTAATGTGATTCAGAAATTAGAAATATAAAATTTCTTTTTTTTTTTCATGTCTATAATTTAATAATAGCTTATTTCAGATTAGATAATTAAAACTTATCACTCAAAACTTAAAGTTATTTATTATATAATAAAAGGTCAATGCACAAATGGCTAAGCAAACATTTTCCTCTATATTTTGCATATTAGTCACAAAAGATAATATTCAAAGAATTACTAAATGTTGTTTGCTCATTTGAAACCATAATTAATATCTTTAATGTTGTCATTTCTTCTCTTTTGTAAGAAGTTGTTGGCGTAGGTAATATTATATTTTCCTTGTTAGTAAGTTAAATCTATACTAATATTATAAAAATGTTAATAAAAAAACTACTAGTTTCAAAAATGATTTTATTATTTACTCAATAAAAGGGCTATTTATTGTAGAAAGTCCAAGTCTAGGCTATATTATATGATGTTGATATTTTCTTTGTAACCCAAGGTGCCTCCAGTGAGGGTTAAACTTAGCTTGTGTCTAATTAAGCCTGTACTGTTGGTTATTTCCATTTAAGCACATCGGTAAAGCCAAAGTTAAAACTTAGTAATTTTAAATACTAAGGAATTTTTAAATCACTTTCAGATGACACTCCAAATTTAGGAAAGAAAGCTTTGGATATGGCTGAACAAAAAAATGAAAAGACAGCTGTCCGGAACAATTTCAAATCAAGATTGGATAGACTTGGAAATTTATATTCTGGTAAGTTAGCATTTATTTTTATATATTTTTTTACTTATATACCATGCAGTTTCAAAGCAATGTAAATATTACTATTTGTATTAAGCTTTAAACTTTATTTCTTTAAAATATTTAACATCCCTTGTAGATAACACCAATAGATAATATTGTAGTATGTCCATATTGTTTTTGTTGTATAAGATATTATTACACATTATAGATATTGAGTTCCACTACTCAACATGCAATGTTTCTAATTTTGGTGGAGAAGTTTAGGTTATCTCTGCCTACCCTGCTATATGCAGAGGATGCTGTGTGAAGCTGTAAAAATACTATAAAATAGATTTATATCTATCTCTCACAATTTTGAGGCCAGTGGCACAGAAGTACAAGTGTGTGACTGTAAATAATTGTGATATCAATCCCCTCCCGAGGATATGAAATATGAAATATTTATTTTAATTTATATTTTCATTTCTTTGCTCTGGGGTCGAGGCACAGCACAGTGTTAAGTTTGGCTACTCATCACACAATGCCTCCAGACTTCGGCAGAAAATAGGCAATAGAGTATCTGTTAAGACACTGTTGTGTCCTAGTGTTAACTAGTTTCCATCTGCCTACCCTGCTGTGTGCGAGATACAGCATGAAGCTAATTTAATTTAAATATAATTCTGCATTACAGATAAGCCGGAACTCTCATCACCAATACATCGCACAGAGCAAGAATTCACTTCAGAAACTCCCCCATTAGTCCCAGAGGCTCGGAAAGCAAAAGCTGGTGGAAAGAAATTTGGTAGATTGGCAGCTTTGGCTGATGAAATCAATAATTGGGAGGATGATTTGTCTCATCATTCATTTGTAAGATATTATTTTTTGTAAGTTTTTATAGAATTGATCAAAGTGAATGTGACAATTGTGGATTTAATTGTAACTTCAAGGAATTATTTCCATTTAATGCCTTTGACAAGATTCTTCATTGAGTTCTGACACTTACTACAGAATATCTCTATAATTTGATGGACATTGGAGAATGGATTATCTTAAGAGAAGGTTCCCTAGCCTGCTTTTGCTAGTTTGCCTAGCCTTTTTTTTAAGCTTTCACACACCGCAAAATAGGCAGAGGGAACCTTGTGTATCATATACTCTGTTCCATTTCATTAAAAACATATTATTTCAACACAATTCCCTGTCACAATGCTTTATAAAAAAATCTTGAAACTGCTTTCTTTAAAAAGAATGCTTAAATATTTGTTTCATGGAGTTCCTCTTAAGTGTAATATTACCAGTCTGTTTCAAGGAAATCAAACTTTTGCGTTTAGTAAAAATTTGAATTTTTACTGCTCTTGAAAAATGCATGAAGTTTGTGCAAAAAAATTTTGCAAAATAAAATGACAGTATTTTGCCAATTCAAGTTATAAGTATAACATTTTAGTACAAAAAAACTTTTTGTAGCTTAAGTTAAGTTTATTTTATTGTGTTTTTATGTACATTTCTTTTTAATTCATGTTTATAGCAACAACCGGAAACAACAAAAGCTGCAGGCAAAACAAAAGAGGAGAAATTGGACGCATCCACACTTGATGTGTCTATCCATTCACTCAGAGACATCAACAAAGTTTTGCAAACTACTAATAAAAACACTAAGGTGAACAAAAATATATTTGTTATTTCATATTAATATAAATAATATTACTAAAAGTAAAGGTAGACAAAGTGTGATATTGAGTTCCATTACTCAAGACAATGTTTCGAATTTTAAGCAGAAAGCAGAGAATAGAATGTCTTAACACTGGGTTGTCTATGCTTACTCTGCTATATACAAGATAAAACGAATGAAAAAAAAAACAGGTTATAATCCGCACACAGCAGGGTAGGCAGAGGAAACTTAGTGTTATGACATACCATTCCCTACTTTCCGCCGAATTTTTGGAGGCATTGCGTGTTGAGTGGCGGAACTCAACGCCGCTCGATTTGCCTCGACACCAGAGCGAAGAAAATGGAAATAAATTTTAATAAATATTTCATTAATTATTTGAGGCCAGTCGTGGCGCAGCAGCACGAAGTGTAACTGTAAAATCGACTGGTTGTAGGTTCGATCTACACATGAGGAGACGAAATATTGGCCTCAAATTAATGAAGCAAAAAATACATTGTGAAGCTGAAATTAATAAAGCTAAAATGAAAATAAAATAAATACAAAATTCAAAGAAGCACCAATAATAGTGCACAAACTCTCATATTTATTCATTTTAGCTGTATGTGACTATGAACATGACTATCTATCTAACTTTCAAGACATTTAATGAGGCAGATCAGCTTGTCAAGACTGCTTCAAATCATTTGTTTGTTATGTTTTTCAACGAAACAAATGAAAATTGAGTAACACTTTTCTTTATTATATCCATAACTTACCCCAGTTTTAAGACTATGAATAAAATGTTATAAGATTCTTTTTTTACTTATTTATTAATACTCTCTTATAGTCACTCAATACAAATACCTTCAAGAAACCTGTGAACGAGTGCCAGCGGCTTGAGAGACAGATTGTAGCTGAATTGGTAAGTCATAGGTATATAAGACTACCTGTTTTTATATATTTTTTACAGGAAATTTATACTTATATAAAAAATATATTGAAAAGTATTTATCTATGTTTAAATATTGAAAATTAATAGTTTATATATGAAGTTTCATAAAATTTTAAGTGATTTGAAGAATTGCATTTCTTAAAACTTATTAATGAAATATTTGAAAAGAAATAAAAGGTAAGTTTTTGTCATTAATTCTTTTTTTTGTTTATTTTTAATATGTTTAAGTATGATACTAACAATATACTATATATTATTTATATATTTTTCCATGCACTTGATTAATAGAAATAGTTGCACTGTGTATTTTTATTCCTTCTTAATTTTTTAAATTCTCTCTTAATTAATTTCAGTATAAATATTTTTTTGATATTCTATAGATATGTGTATCTATATTGTTAATAACAAATGAGTACCTACGACTGGTCAAGGGGTGGCGGATATTATAATACAATAAGGGTCAGTAAAGGTGTTGGTATTTTAGTTTTAAGTGACGAAGTTGCATCATTACTATACATTGTAATTGTCTCATGTGTTATAATCGATTGATAGCAGATTATAAAGTTGCATTATCTTATTTTATTTATTATTTTACTTTTTTTTCCTTTATTATACAAAGTAAAATTCAGAAAGCTGTTTAAAGCCTTAGGAAAATATGTACAATTTTGCTTATAAATCATGTTACATGATACTGTGCTAAATTGCACCATATTATAGTAATATGTAAAGAAAGATCTTTCTAAATCTTATGAGGCCATCGTGGCGCAGGAAGAATAAATTTTTAATTTAAGGTAAAGCTTAGCATTGAGATCTGCCATTCAACACGGAATGTCTCGAGAATTCGACGAAAAGTGGGAACGAAAGTCTCTTAAGACTGTGTTCCCAGGTTCCTTCTACATACCCCACTATGTGCAGGATACAAAGTGAAGTTATATATATATTTTATAAATATCCTAAAATAATATTATTTCTGTATAGCGCCTGTTCAAATAACATTTTTTTAGCTTTTTCTATAACTTTTATAAGTACTTCGAAATACACCCCATTTCGGAACTTATCTTAATGAGTCACACCAACACAACAAAATTTGACTATAACAGTTAGTTAGCAGTTAGTTTATTCTAATGAAATATTTAATATATATATTTCCTCCCTGTGATGACGAGGCAAAGCGCGGCGTTGAGTTCCGCCTGTTCAATAGAATTCAAATACCCGACTTTAATCCATTATGTAATCTCAATCTTATATCTCAGTTAGCTTATTTTGGCGCCAGATTACGAATACATTGCCATGCCCATACGCAATGGGAAACGTACTCGCGACCTTTGTTAACATTCTTTATTATTATACTGACAACAATGACTCCTGTGGAGTAGATAGCAAATTGTTTGTAATTTTATTTATTATAATAACTAAATTATCTGAGTTTAAGAAATTCTAAAATGTATTATATTATTTTATAAAATTACACCTGTTCTCTTAAATTTGTAATGACAAACAAAATATTTCGAGGACAGCATTTTTTTCTATATTGTGGCATTTATAGCAGTATTTCTTAATAAATTATATTTTTGATTTCATACTGGCATACAAAATATAAATGAACCGCAATAAATAAAAAAAAAACAGTTGTTTAGAATATCTCAAATGACCAGTTCATTCATTAGCATATTTCAAATGAGCAGTTCTTAGACAGTAACAATAAAAAATATAAAAAAATTCTAACGATTCGGTTACATTTATTTCTGAGTCCACTTAATCTCTATTTATTCCACGTACCATAGACAATTTAGTTGCGCACGCGCAGAATACAAAGTATCTTTGTACAGTGTAGGCTAATCTGAATTACACATCCCGCATTTACATACCTATATACTAAACTGGTTTACACTTTTGTTTTCAATACCACAATGGCTCGGGATTTAAAGAAAATTTGAGGTTTCTACGGCTAAGCTGACACAGTTATAGTTTATTGTTTTAACGTTTAGAGAGTGTTTTTTGTAATGAAAATGGATTTGGTCATAAGGAATGTACATGAATCATTTTGTGAGCTTTTTTATGTCTCTCGCATTTTGTGGGGCCAGTAGAGAAAACTTAGAGCAAATGTTACTAAAGTAAATACTTTTCCCTTCTTAGAGTTCAGTAGCCAAAGGGTAAAATGGGACCCTATTACTAAAACTTTGCTATCATTTTCTCTGTCCGTCTGTCACCAGAATGTAACTCATGAACCGTGATAGTTAGAAATTTGCACAGATGACGTATTTCTGTTGCCGATATAACAACAAATACTAAAACAACACAATAAAACAAATATTTAAGGGTACGGAAATATTTTAACTTGGCCATTTGTATTTACAATTAAATTGAAAGATTTTTAGATGTCAAGTCACATTAGGTCACTCTTCTAACTGGACCATTGAATTACTTAAAATATTTCACTTCTTTTCCCACAAGTAGAAAAAATATATATATCAAAGTTTTCTTAGATGTGCCACGTTGACGCAGTTCCGTTTCTGAAGGAACGAGGAACTGTTTCGCTTCAAGTTTAATAAAATTGGGAAACCACTCCACTTCCGACACTTAAAACGCAATGTTGCGAAAATTAGGCGGAAACACCAGGTACCATTCTAAATACGGGATACAGCGAGAAACTCAATAAAAAAATACTAAAAATATTAAATAAACCTTATCACTAAAAATGTCAAAATAGTATCAAACCAGTTTTGTTTTAAATATTTTTTGTATGTAACATTTATTTGTGTTCTACGTTATTTAATTTCAACGCTTTGTTTTTTTAGTATATCACAAAGGCAGAAATCTTACATATACAAATACAAGGATATTACGATCGTGTCTTGTAACATTTTAATCTGATATTTTGTGACCCGCGTCTTTATAGCTCGTCTTTTTGACAACTTAAGAGCGTATAGATAGACGGTTCGTTTTTTATTTTTTATTTTTATGTAATATCTCCTCAAGATTTTATTTTATCAAGGTCTTTTTATAAAATCACATCTTAAAGTTTTTATGGAATTGATAAAAAAAAATACATTTGTGTGTTTTAAAAATAGCGTGTGTTTATTCTAAATGACTGACGACGTTGTGCGTTTGACATTTTGATATTCAATTACGCTATGTAAATATGTACATTTACTTAATAAATGCATTATTATTATGATATCATATAAGAAAACTAATAATTTAAATATGTATATTTTTTGCTTCCCGTTTTCCATATCGCCCGAGTTTGGGGCATTGCGTGTTAAGTTGCGGAAGCCTTCAATTGGGTATCGAACCCACATCCATCTTGTTAAAAGTTATATCCTATACCTAATGTCATCCTAATCATCTAATATCATTCTTATCGTTATTTTATTTCGTGCTATATCTATATTCTTTGCCCAAATTTTACGATTCCACAAATACAATACAATATTACCGATTATTTCGATTTAACACCAGTTCTCGTAATCAATGAAGACAAAAGCGTCTATTACGTAACCGATATATCTGAATCACAGCTAAATCAGTTTTTTTTGTTGCCCTTTAACCGTATAAGTTTCCCATTTTACGATACTATTTAATGTGTTGCTTTGGTCTCAATTTGGGTGGTCTTTTAATGTTACTTCAAACCGTGCCCTAAAGTTTTTGTCAAGTCAAAGATTTTAAAATATCATCTTTTAGTTAGTATATAAAATATATAAGTATATACTTTTCTAGAGATTTAGTGAAATGAAAATTTTATTTATACTTACTTATACTATGCGTATTATTATTACTTTTGTGTTAATATTCGAAAAACAAGAAGACCAGTCGAAATTCGAAAACGAATAACCAAGTTAGACCATTGTTTACAATCCATTTCTTCACAGAGATTGTGTCATATGACGTCGTGACGTTACGTTAGTGAGTTTAAATTTCACTCGGATCAATATTGATAATGGGTATTGAGCGCAGCGCAGTGAAATAAAGCGTCTCATTCTATACGTAATGGATGTGGGTTCGATCCTCTAACTGGAATGATTATATTTAAATTATTTGCATTATCCCGCACTAGTAGAAAAGATACGGCGTTAAGTTGCACTACTCAACACGTAATAGAGAAACAGAGTGTTTTATCTCCAGTTTCCCTCCGCCTTCCGCTATGCGGAAAGAAAGGTGAAGTTGAAGAAGGATATATTTCCCTTCGAATTGACAATGCACATATGTATGTATTTTGATTCTTATCAATACTCAACACTATTGATAAGAATGAAAACGCATAAACAATCCAAAGTACCTAGCAAAATGCGGAAGTTGCATGATAAATATTAAAAAAACGCTTTTATTATTTAATCTAAGGTACGACTTATTTTTTCGACATAAATATTTTACAGTTCCAAGTACGAAGATCGTAAACTCCCTAACGTTCTCGAACTCCTCCACGCTATAATATTTCGCATAATATGCACGCACGAGTGCTCCTTTTGTTTATAGCCCGAGCTTTTCATATATTTTACGATTTCACAGAGTATAAGCTTTTGTTCTAAATACCTCAAAAGTCCATTGTATTCAATGGTAGGTATGGCCATGTTTATTGCCGAACTTTTTGATGTTTTTTGTAGGGTTCCGTACCTCATAAGGTAAAAATGAAACTATTATAGGATCACTTTGTTGTCCGTCTGTCAAGAACGTAAGGCACAATGAAAATTCTGTATGTTAAAATTTTGTCAAAAATTAACCTAAGGGTAATTTGTTAATTTTTTTAAATTTCTAACTTTAAAATAGCTTTACTTATTCTATATAATCTACACGTTAAAATATATAAAAAAAATTGTAATTTTTATATCTTAGTAGGTGATGCGGCTAACAAAAATGACTTAGATAATGGTATTCCCACGGGTGTGACTCGTAATTATTATGGTAATTGTACTTGCTAATCGTAGTAGTTGCTTACGTACTTTGTAATACCCAGTCATCTTATAACGTTTATTGTTTTTTTGTTTTTATATTTATACATATGGATTGTGCGTTTTGCGGTTACGTAGGCAAAATCATAGAATATTACGCCGTCGTGGCTCAGTGGCACAGCGTCGCTGTTGGTTCGATTAACATTCGGGGGTATTAATTACTTAGTTTTTTCGTTTCCATCCCCTTTTAACATGACATGGCGCAGTGGTGACTTCTGCCACTTGGGCACAAAAATTCGGCGAAACGTGGAACAAAAAAAAAATGGAGTGTCTTTACACTAGGTTCTCTCAGATTAATATAGCGCGTGCAGCGTAAAGCTAAAAAACGCACAGAGCTAACTTTTTTCCCCTATTTCGAGACATTGCGTAAAGAAAGTAAAACTATAAAGGCCACAGATATATTTGCCGGTCTTCCACGATGTAATGACAACATCTGACGTAGTGATGCGCCCCACATCCCGGTTACGTGTCAGATGTTACGTAAACAGACGTAAAAAACATTTTGTCCCACTTACGGGACAACATTATGTATTTATAAACTGACAGACATCAGCCCACGTGATGATGATTTGTAAACAAATAAGTATTGGAGATTTTGTATTGATGTTGTTATTTGTCTGTTTAAGTCATTAGTTTAGATGTATTGATTGTAATTGGTGATGATTGTGATTATAATTTCTTAAAATTTCTTCGCATCACAACATAAAGTTATGAACTCCTTTGATGATGGTAGGGCCATTACGCTACGGTCCATTGAACATTATCGTGACTGTAAACGCGATGAATACTAGGTTCGATTCCTACTCGGAAAAAGAGCAGTAAATTCGGCGCCTCAACAAGCAATGTTTCGATTCGGGCGGAAAATGCAGAATAGAGTGTCGTAACACTAGGTTGATCTAGCTGGTTTTTTGCATCCGGGCTAATGCATAAAAATCCATATATTTATTACGTGTAATAATAGTAGACTAGATATTAAAGTCTACTTTGGCCACTAATAATTAATATAAATAGAATTTTATTTATTTTTTTATGCACTAAAATGTGCTGTACTATAGTAGATATGTTAACTCAATTATAATCTTGTGCACATGCGTGCTATTATTATAGTAATCAATGAAGCGGCAATGCTATTCGATATATTTGTGTTCTATTCAAAATCTTAGTTATTTACGTTTATTATAAGTTCAAAGGTCTATATATTTTTCCCAATCTGGATCTGAGACATCTTACGTAATAACTAAATGTGCGAATAATGGTTAACAAAGTGTAGGGGAGAAGGTGTCCTGATCGTTATCATCACACCTGCTCACGGTAAATGTATCTACAGCGTGTTTGTATTACTATGTACTGGTGTACTATTTGATATATTTAGCGCAACTGGACATAAGGAACCTAGTGTTAACACACTCTGTTCCCCACTTTCCGCCGAATTCTGGAGGCATTGCGTGTTAAGTGGCGGAGCTCACCGCCGGGCTTTGCCTCTACACTAGAAATTAAAATATAAATTTAATTGATGAATTAAAAATTTAAAAGATGAATATTTCATTTTCTCGAGTGGGGATCGAATCCTCAACCGATCACGTTTACAGTCATACTTTGAACCACTGCGCCACGATTGACCTCATATGCCGTTATAATTAATAGATTTCTATTAAATTGGTAACTCAATTGAGAAACACGACGCTAAGCTTGCGATGGTATATAAACTCTTTTTTGTAAAGTAGCTATAATATTCTGTAACAAATATGAAAAATGTGTTAGCGGTCAAATTATATAAAAAATGTCTTATACGTAAAATCAACCATGTGAAACTTATAGAGGTCGTCATGGCGCGCTGGAACGGTGTCTGAGCGGAAAAGTGATGATTGTGAGTGCGAATCCCACTTTAAGAAATTAATCTTTCAGGTCTCTCTTCAGCTCTCCTTAAAAATGCGGTGTTAAGTTCCACTATCCACTTCATTTTCATGTTGAAAGTGGAGAACGGAGTGTCTTAACACCATATTCTCTTACCTACCCTGCTAACATTCTATCACGTGTAGTCGGATACACCGGAAAACAAAAAAAAAATATTTAAATGCAACAAAAGAATAAAATCTATATTAAGTATATGTACATATTTTGTAATAATTCTCTATGACATTTTTCAATAGGTCGTTAGTGTAATGCGGGTAGGCAATGAGGTCTGTTTATCTTGATACTTCTGGCCTCCGCATGTGTGTCATTGTCACTGAGCGGTGGACGAACTTTTTTTTAATTTATCTCAAAATTGTACATCAAACTACATAATTTTTCTTAACAAGCAATCAAACCACATATCGCACTTTTAGAATTATAGAGACCTTTTGTCAGAAATTGACCTAAAACGACGCTGTACACAGCGGGGTAGGTAAAGAGAACTTAGAATTAAGATACTTGGTTGTTCCCCGCTTTCCGGCTCCAAAGGCCGGCGGAAAGCGGAGAACAAGGTCAATTTCTGACAAAAACTCAAAATCATGTTTTTTTTGATTAGGTTACTATAATTCTAAAGGCGCGATATTATGTGCCTTATGTAGATATTTTCATTTGTAATAGACAAAATTTGTACCTAATTTTCTGTTCTATTTCTTTGGAAAATGTAATAGATTAATGATTTAGTATTTTTGTTATGTTTGGTTCATGAACTCTGCTAACCACCACATGTGTGGATTTGTGAAGTTAGTGACACAATTAAATGTGTTGTGTTCAATACGTGCTTGCGAAGCAGACAGGGCATCTAAATTTGAATATTAATATTATAAAGTTGAAGAATTCATTTGATTGAATGCTCTTATCTCAGGAACCACCAGTTTGAGATGAAAAAAGTATTTTTCTATTGGATAAGTTGTCTGTTTGCATAGCAAGGCGGTCGTGGCGCAGGCGCATAAATGTGCAACTGCAAACACGGTGGTTGAGGGTTCCATTTCCACTCGGTTGTATTAAATGTTTTATATTTTAATTTCCTCACTGTGTGCACATGTTCCGCCAATATCTTGAAATTTCGCAAGTCGCAGGTGAAAGCTAGTACTAAATAAACATATCACTTCTCTAATTTATTAAAGTCACAAAACCTTAAGCTTTTTTTAGAACATATTTTTGTATATAAATTATAAATATATAATTGTACATATTATATTGGGACGTTTCTACTATAAATATCTATTCAATGTAGAATATAACTGCTGAACTATAACTTAATGTCGCTATGTACCACACGCAAGTAACCTTTTTTTTGTTTGCCTCATTGGAGTTTGAGTCCAAAACGGGTCAAGCAAAATAAGAGGCTTATATTAACACTATCCATGATTATCTTTTATTAACTTTTCCCATGAGTAAAATCGTACTAGAAATCTAATATCGACAGTGAATCAAAATATATTTTTGTCCTTAAACTAAATATAGAAAAAAATCTATTCTTTTTTGTAAAATGTCGTAATATAAGGTTCAGTATATTAATTTAAAATGTATTATTTATAACGATCTAATCAATATTATCATTTAAATTCGATCGATATTATTCAAATAAATTACATTTTCTGCATTATAAACTTATTTATTGAGTTATGTAGTTAACGACGACGATGCGCGACGTCGTAAAAAATCCTATACGAAGATATTTTTATATCATTCCCTTATAAGTCAGTGTTATTGTTCTTATATTCTAGTATAAGAGATATTCTAGTAAAGTTATATTATTCAACCAACCATACACGAGATATTGATTCGTAGTAAGAATTAATAGGATTTTCCAGACGACCTATTTATATTAATACGGAATAAAAGAATAGAAAATTTATACGTTCGTGATACGTCTTTTTTTTCACCCTTTGTATAACGATTTTTGACATATATTTGCTTTAATTTCGATTCAATTTTGTGCTTCCGGTAAGATTTTTTTGATTTTTGATTTTTTCGAAACGCAATTTGTCGATCCCCACTCGAGGAAATAAAATATTTGTTTAAATTTATATTTCATTTTACCGTTCTGGGGGTGAATCAAAGCGCGGCATTGAGTTCCGCCATTTAACACGCAAGGCCTCCAGAATTCGGCGGAAAACGGGGAACGGAGTGTCTTAACACTAGGTTGCTGTGTGCGGGGTACAGTGTGACGCTGATTTTTTTTTCAATATAAAAATAAGAATTTATCACATCATAGGGACAATAACGTAACGATGTCAATTTTTATTTATAAACACCTGTAATAGAATATGCTGTTAAAGGTGACCAACTGAAACCACCGCGTTGGTTTATCTATGCTGACAATGAAATGTAACTTAGACAATATTATTATCTTCCGCATTATTCATAGATTACACAAAGAACCTATACATACATCATTACAGTTTACGGCCGATTTAAGATATTTCATGTAGAATGGAGGAACTAAACGCCGCAGAGTTCTAATATTTATAACGGTCTATGCGGATAACATAATAAGAAGTAGGAATTTAAATTCAATGTATTCTTGACTCAAGCAGATTTTTGCATACACTTTTGACAACCGGGTCTTTAGGCAGTTTTGATGTATAAACACTAGTGAAAAAAAAACCCGACAAGCGCCAGTCGGGCTCGCCGACCGAGGGTTCCGTACAAAAATTGGAGGTCTCAAGCTTATTTTGAAATTCTAGCTTAGCTTAGCCAGAGCTTGATTTAACCACAAATGTATAATTTTCAGATTTTTTCCTGAAATAGTACTTACTACCTGTTCTATAGGTAGTACTATTTCAGGAAAAAATGCTAGCTGCCAAATTCCATAATCCTTTTCCATAATTGCTAGGTTAACCGAAAGTATCTTATTATTTTTAATTTTAGTGTCGAAATACGCTTTTTTTTGTCATATAAATGGCCATACCTTTTTTTTTTAAGTAAATGTAGAAATAAGTTTTTTCAGGAAATCATGTGGGCCGTAGATCTGAGTACATGGTATGAATTACAACTCAATATCTCCAATCTTTCCTGAGATAAAGGCTATTGACAGACAGACGGACAACAAAGTGATCTTATGAGCGTTCCCTTTTTTAAAGGTACAGGACCCTAAAAATTAGCATTTTCTAACAGCGATCGGGTGATGATCAGTATTTGAGGCCATACTCTTATTTCCTCCTTCTGGTAAAGAGGCAAAGCGCGGTGTTGATTTCCGCCACTTAACACGCCAGTGTGCGAATACAGCGTAAAGCTAAAAAATAAACTTGACTGCAGCTTGGCTTACCTACTAACAATTTGACACGTTCGATCGAAATGTCTAAAGTTTAGACTCTAAAGTGATACAAAGGCTATTCTGTCAGTTCACGTTTTTTCGCGTTTAGTAGGGTTTAAATCTATATATATTAAATATTGTATGTATTAAAGACTTATATAAATAATATTATTAGATCCTATTAAACAAAGTAAGCTATACTAGACTAGCTTAGCGAGGTGCACTCGTTGAACTTTTTGCCCGCATTCCGCTTCCCCGTTATCCTATTATGGCGTATCTCGACGACTCGATTGTTTGTATTACCCAATAAACAGTCTATATATATAATCAATCTTTGGAGTTTATTGTTGTAACGTTTGTTTGTTTTGACATGTAAAATCGAGATTATCGGTTTATAATTTTATTAATGAAATTAGTTAGTCTTTGCGCAGTAGCATCCTGTCGGAATGTAAACGCAACGGCTCTGAGTTCGAATCTCAGTCAGGGAAGTGATTATTTTTATTGGCAAAAACATTTCTTAACAAGATGTTTCCTGTGTCTAGCCCGTCTATATGCACACTAGTAATGTGAATTTGACAATTTTTAATCAGCTTCACGCTGTATCCCGCACACAGCAGGGTAGGCAGAGGGAACCTAGTGTTAAGACACTCCGTTCCCCACTTTCTGCCGAATTCTGGAGGCATTGCGTGTTGAGTGGCAGAACTCAACGCTGCGCTTAACCTCGACACCAGAGCGAAGAAATGGAAATATAAATTTAAGTAAATATTTCATCTCCTCGAGTTGGGATCGAATCCACAACCGGTCGGTTTTACAGTCACACCTCATGCCGCTGTGCCACGACTAGCCTCAAAAATGAAAATTTTTAATAAAATAAAATAAAATTAAAAAAAAAAGATTTTTTTTATCTAATTTATTGTTATTTTACTATTATTACTATTTGTACGTACTGCTCAGATGCTTTCTTAAGATAATTCAAAATGTCCTTTTCCTTATACGTGTACAAAAAAATCATCAAAGTTAATTTATTGTCCGGCAACTATCACGCCATATTGATCAACCAATAGTAGGTACCGTACCTGGTACACGCCACACGTTGTGTATATTGACATATAACGGGGAATTGGGAATAACCGCCTTATTTAATTGCTGGTTGTGAGTTTGGTTCCCACTTAAGGAAATGAAATATTTAATATTTTCATTTGTTCGTTCTGGTAATGAGGTAAAGCGCGGCGTTGAGTACTGCCACTCAACATGCTGTGCCTCTAGAATTTGGCGGAGAACGGGGAACGGAGATGTTTTAATGGAAACGAAGTATCTTGACACTAGTTTCCCAGGTTACCTCTGCTACCTAGCTATGTGCGAGAAATACAGCGTGAAGTATGAAAATTGTAAATATAAATTTAGATTTAGAATACGCGACCATTGGATAACACGTTCAGATTTTTTTAGGGACTATTAAGTTACAACTTAACCATCTCTTCATGGAATATTCTAAATAATAAAATTTCTTCTTTCTTTCTCGCT
The DNA here is from genome assembly GCA_013421005.1 of Heliconius erato x Heliconius himera. Taxonomy (NCBI): domain Eukaryota; kingdom Metazoa; phylum Arthropoda; class Insecta; order Lepidoptera; family Nymphalidae; genus Heliconius; species Heliconius erato x Heliconius himera. The sequence goes on along the minus strand of JAATLQ010038407.1, from coordinate 77,712 downwards.
GACGCAACCCATATTTCACTTGCAACATAATTAGCGAGCTATTACACCATAGAATCACATTACATAGCGTCTTCAAAGGAATCTGAAGCGCTTAATACGTAATCTTCTTCTTTTTATTATCTGTATAAATATAAATAAAACGGATGTTATATATAGAAAGTATATTTATTTTCACTATCACATTTAGTGCAGTGATCAGAGAAAACAAAGAAAACCAATACTTCAATATAATAATTTTGCGTCGCGATTTCGCGATGGTTGTTGGCTTCCCTCACTAACACGCAGTGTCTCGACTTAGAATAGAGTCTTGACACTATGTTTTCTTAACGTAAGAATCCGCCATTACATAAGAAGTTACAAACATTGCGTGTCGTCATATAAATTCAAATTGCATCACGACATAGTATGATTTGATTTTATGTAACAGGACTACTGCCCCAAATTACTTAATCGATATTCTACAGTATTTTACGTATATTTGCCTAGTGGGTCAGGCCTTCACTAAACGCGGCGAGTAGAACATTCGAAAAAAATATTTTCTATTCCTCACTCTCTTAAGAAACTTCCGTTCTTCACTCTCCGCCAAATTCCGGAGGCATTGCGTGTTGAGTGGCGGAGTTTAGCGCCGCGACTTGCCTTGTCACCAGAACGAGGAAATGAAAATATTAAATATTTAATTTCCATGATCAGGAATCGTAACCACAACCTGTATCGTCTACAGACAGTCCAACGCTTGAGCCCCTGCACTACGACTGGCCTTAAAATTTATTATATTTAATGAATTTAATAATATACCGTCAAATACTAAACGTACACGTAACGTAAGCAATATCTAATGATGCTTATACCTACTACATTTGAATGGTTATTGCATTTCTCATCGTAACAGTGCGTTGAACTCTGTTTTTGCGTATCGGTTGCCGGTCGCGAAGTTTTTTTTATCTAGATGCTGAGAAACACTCCTTGTTTGTGAGTGCATCGAACTCGACGTTATTGTACTTGACTTTTTTAATGTTTAATAACTATTTGTTTATATTTCATCATGTCTTATATTTTAAAATCAAAATCAAATCAGCTTCACGCTGTATCCCACATACAGCGTGGTAGGCAGAGGGAACCTAGTGTTAACACTTCTTTCCCCACTTTCCACCGAATTTTTCGAGCCATTGCGTGTTGAGTGGCGGAACTCAACGCCGCGCTTTGCGTCAACATGAAATGGAAATATAAATTTTAGTAAATATTTCATCTCTTCGAGTGACGATCGAACCCACAAGCAGTCGTTTTTACGACACTTTGTGCCCCTGTGCCACGACTGGCGTCAAATGTTAAGTGAAATTTTCCAAAAAAAAACAGCAGTGAAAACTGCATTTTAATTTTAAATGGTTAAGCCGTTTCTTAGATTGGCACAAACGCACAAACAATAATTTAAAAAATCATTGCTTTAGTTTCTATTTCATTGTTGAATGCCACCGGGAACAATTTTTCTCATGCATCTTCACAGTGAAGGCACCGATAAGTTACGACTTTATTATAAATATAGATTAGTAGCGCTAGTAACATAATATTAAGTTAAGCAAATGCAAAGAAATTTTCCTCTCGAGATCAGTTTTTCTCAAATCTATTAAATCAATGTTTTCGGAGCTAGTATACAACGCTTAACAGAGTATTTAAATTTTAATGAAAAATTTAAAGTTCTATATCCTTAAACGTCCATAGAAATTTAGTAAAATAATACTTACTTAGCTTCACGCTTTATGCCTAGCGGGGTAGTCAGAGAGAAGTACGTGAACTTCCTCCAGTATCTTTGCTACTGCGAAAGTTCGAAGGTTAACCGAGGTCTCCCCCTATCTTTCTTACTCTCACTTTTCCATCATAAATCTTTTTTGCCATTCTTTCATCACTCATTCGTTCGACGTGCCCAAACCAGCTGAGCACGTTCTTCTTCATTCTCACCCTGACATCCTCGCTAATACCTGCCATTCTGTGTATCTCTTCATTGCGGATTCGATCAGCAAGTAAAATAATAGCTTTTATTAAAGCAGTGATCTAAATTATATTTTGTTAATATTGGTGCACACGGAAGATATTGACCCATAACATTTGGGGTATGTCTATCATAATATTCATACTTTAGGGTCACTTTAAAAACGATTGATTTATTAAACGCATGTAAACTTAGATGAAATAGGATAGGGGTGGGGTTCCAATCTCACAAAATAATCTATTTATTTGTTTATTTTAATATGTGGCTTATATTAATGTCTTTCTTCAAATATGAAATGAAGATGTAAATTACTTTGTTAAATAAAATTATTGTAGAGAAAAATACGTAAGCATAATAAATTATGCTTAAATTTATCATATTGTTTGTTAGTTTGTGTTGTAATCACGTTTAATATATATTTTTAATTATACATTTGATATTTAATTTCATATAATAAAGTCTTTTTTTTCTAGTTCTCACGTACGTATAGCAGGTTAGGCAAAAGAGGACCTAATGCTATGACACTCCTTACGCATCGTCCAATTTACGAGACATTACTTGTTGAGTGGCGAAATTCTACGCCGATATTTTTTTCTCTTACCAAAGCAAGGCAAGGAAAATAATTCATTGACTCGAGTAAAAATCAAACCCAAAACCGCTTCGTTTACAAACGCTGCACCACTGAGCCACGTTAGTCACAAATTTACTTGTTTATTTATTATTTTAATATAATTTACATCCAACATGGAACTTGACCTCGTTATTAGTCGATTTTGATTCGGCATAGTGCTAAAGCGGTTGCGTGTTTTTAATTAGTCAACTTCAAGGACGCACTTAGTCTCGGATGGAACATTGAGTGCTACTTACTTGAACTAAGCTATAGTCAGTAAGTAGCAGATAAGAATCTACGTAATAGTATGTCATAATTTTATTATTTGCGATTATTTAGATGGATTTAGTGGGTACCTAGTGGGAACTTAAAATCTAGGTACATGATTTCCTATATATGTTACGAACCTTCAATATGGTTTTACATTTAATAATAAAAAATCAGTAAATAAATTATGCTAGAGATTAATTAAGTAAGGAGATTTTTTTTTTAATAAAACATTACCATGCCATTAAAAATTATGAATTTTAAGTAAATTTAAATAATATATGTTGTTTTTGCTTGACTAACTATAATGTACTTTGATACCTGGTTACCTACTGAAGATATATTTTTCAATGTCGTTTATAAATATAAATAATTTGACTAACCAATATGAACAAAGAAAAATTATACATTTTGTGTAAAGGAAACAGAAGTAATTATTAATTCTGTTATTTGTGTTTTTATCTTGGCATTAGAATATAAAATATGGATTTTAAAATGTCATTGATTGTAATTAAAACGTTGCACGAACGTTAACTGATTACTCTTCGATCGTTCGATTTTTCGATTAGATTCGATTCGTCAGCAGTATAACATTATTATTTTATTATACATACAATGATTTTTCGATCGGTAGATAAGAGGAACCTAGTGTAAGATCCCTAGTGTTCTCATAGGTTGCGTTCCCCACTCTCTGTCCAATATCGAGACATTGATTGATTTTCAGCGACCGATTATAACGCCGCGCCTTGTCTACTGGAGACGTAACTTAATAACATATAAAGTATTGATGATGAACATACTTACTCATACTCATATGTTATTTTTTAATATTTTAAATTGGACAATAAAATGGCTTAATAATTTCTTTCTATTTTATTTAACACGAAAAATAATAAGTATAAAGGTTTATCAAAAATTTGCGATTAAATACACTTTTACAACATTCGTAAAGAAAATTTCACAATACTATTTCACTTTGTTGATCTGAATCATTCACTTCTTTGTTTTACTTAAGAAAAGAACAATGTTCTTTGTGCTAATTACTCGCGTTCACACAATATTTAAATTGTTGTCATCTTTATCTACATTTCAATAGAGTACATTATTATACTACAATAATCAGCTGTTCGGTCGTCAGCGCTAGCTGCGTCGGTCTTTGTGTTAGACCGAGACGCTTTTGGAGACGCTCTGTTTGCTGCGACAAAATAAATGAAAACAAATAAAGGCCCTTCCCGCTTTTCTTTTATTTGTTTATGCATAGATTTATGGTTTCTCTGTTTAGTATAGGTATTGTGAAATCGTGCGATATTTTAACGTGTCTACATTTCATATTTTAGTAAAAATATATTTTATATAACAATATAAACATACAATGATGTATGATTAATGATGTTGACAGTCAGTCAGACGCCGCGACGTCCTGATTAACTGAAAATGATACGTCATCAACGAACTCTCGTACGAAACTGCAACGTCCCGCGTGCGGTGCGCGTCAAAATAATTATTATCGGCGGCCGGTTTCCGCACGTGTGGTGCGGCGTGGTGCGCCACCGGGGCCTGCGCCAGTTGACTGCTCGCCGCCTCCCGAGCCTCACGCACGCCACACACCACACTATCCCGCAGCTCCCTGCTCCCCTGACCTAGCCATATTGCGTAACTGATACAATACGTAATGATGCAACTTCGTCACTAGCGCACGACACGTGCTCACCCCGCGGTGTCCGCCGCCCTTGTCCAATCCTAGGAGGACGAGGGGTACCGCCGCGTCTCCGACACCCAATCGCGGCTCGTTTACGAGTTCAACCCGACGAAACGCGGAAATTACCGACAGGAGCCGAAAACTGCGGCAACCCCCAGTGCATCTTCAGCCCCCAACATGGCGACTATGGTCGCCGCGCCGGCTACGGTCACCAAAAAGCCGTCCATAAAAAAATACCGCGCGCCGACGCCGCCGAACAAAATATTGGACGAGAACAGTGAAAGTGATAAAGACAAAGAGAACAATGTGGTCGAACGGGAAGAAAACGACAACGACCAATGTATACAAACAAAACAGGATGACAAACCGGCGTTAGAGGGTTCGCCGGTTATTCGAAGAGTCGGGCCGAGATTGAACGGCAATGTTGACAGGAGCTCCGTGCTTTCTAAAGCGGCTATGTTCGAGGCCGGCAGCCCCAGGTCCAAGGAGAAAGATCCCGCCGAAATGTCACTCAGGGAACGCAAAGCTTTGTTTGAAAAGAATAAGGGTGCCGCAATTCTGCCCAAGGCTGCCTTCGGGCTCGCACCCTCTGTTAAAACACTGCACGGAGACGCTAAAGGTAAGTCAAAGTTTATTTTTATTCAGTGCCAATGGAAATACACATACATGTCTATTTTATATGTAGTATTTCGTTATAGAGAGGTTGTCACACGTTTTTGTACTTTGACACATAACTTAGAATTTTTTTCACAATATTCAGGTAGTTATAGAAGTTATGGCTAAACTTAATTTTAGGACAAATATATGACATCGAAATCCGTAATGCTTGAAATAATAGATTTCATTATTTATTTCTTTTTATTTTTTTTAATTATAGTTGTATTAGTGGAAAACACTGTGCTAAAGTTACTTTTTTTTATTTTATTTTGTCATATTATGGCTATTGAACCAAAAAGATATTAAATTTAATTGCAATTAAGAATTGAAATTATAATGTAAAAAAATTAAACTGTTAATAGTGAATATTTAGTTTCGGCTTAAACTGAATTTGCGTCATAACAAATAGATAAATAATAATACTGTTAGCCTACTTTTAACAAAATACATATTGTGGTATTGGAAACAAACAATGCGATGTCGTGTTTCCAATAGTTTTATGATTATAGGCACTATTTAAAAAAATAAGTTTTACAAAAGTTTACATGCGAATTAGCTGAATAAATAATGACTACAACCATATTGTATTAACGACAGGTATATTCTTTTTATATAATTTCGCATAAATTTGACAATTTTTTTTAGATGAAATCTAGATATTATCCCGTTAGGATTACAATATCAAAAACATAGAAAGCATTCTTTAAGTAAAGTTAGTGAAAAAAACAAACTGTTTTTACAATAATATCTTAGAAGGAATTTAAGTTATTGCCGAATCATGATGTAATGTATAAAATCAAACATATTTCAAAAGTCCTTAAATATTTATATATATTTAAGGACTTTTGAATTTGCTTTTATGAGCGAAGTAATAATAATATTTCGCGCAACTACTTCGGTCAGGCCCTCCAAAACTGCACAATAATCAATACGATGCACGGCTGTGTCAAAGGTGTTACAGCATCCGGGCGCAGGTTTGTCTTTGTAAATAGACATTTTTTTAACGAATATTTTTCTTTTTGTTAATTTGAAATTTTAGGTTTTATGTCAATATTTTTTATTATTATTTATTTTTTAAATAATGTGATTTTATTAATTATTTTTTAAATAATATGATAAATTGTTAAATGCTTCAGCTAAATCCTAGTCGCAAATTACAAAAAAAATAATCACCAACTGGATTTTTGTATCCGTCTAGCTGATTTAACACAGGTCATTGCATACATTAACATAAAAAGTTCACGATTTGTACTACATGTAAATTTAGACCTTATAGCTGAAACTATACAGCTTTTAGTATATAATATACAGGTAAGCTTCTAATTTGCCATCTTTGAATACAGGTTTTGTACTCGTCAAGAGATAAAATGAATTTGCTAGCCAAATTAAATGATAAGTGAAACGGACCACAAGAAATTGTAATTAATGTATACTTTAAGTTTAAATTTTATACTAAATAAATGGTTTCGTTGAACTGATTTATTTTAAATATGTGTAATTTTAATTAGCTACTATCAAAATGTATCGAAAAATTTCTTAGTATAAATCATTTAATAATATTAAATTTCTCTTTAATTTGATTTTAATTTATAAACGGTTATGATATTCAATATGCTTAAAGATTTTAATTTTCTTTATAACATATTTATTTTCTTTTCTGAACAGGCTATTTTGAACACATTGATGTTCTTTAAACAAGAAATGATATTGTTTCTTTTATATTCGCTATAGCCGGTTTTATATATTTATATAGCACAAAGAAGTCAGCACTAAGTCGAATAATAATTTCACCAAATATAAGGCACCTTCTTTGAAGTCTCGACGTACGGCGACTGTGAATAATATTTTAAACTTAAACCCGTCCTTCTTTGTTTTTAAACGTTTTTATCATGTCTGACACTTAACTATTAAATTATTTAATAATTGAGTAAGTTTTTACGTAGCCCAAGTATTCAATATGAATAAACTTCAAGCAAAACTAATATATTTCTTAAACATTAAATCAAAAACTGAAAGATTCGTTCAGGCATCATTGATGCAACTTCGCGTATTTTTAGATTAGACTTGTCACCGCTCTAACAACTTCAATACAAATAAAATGTAATTATGATCTTTTGTCTTCAAATTCTTCACACAGAAACATATGTAGATAAATAATTAGAGAAAATCAAATCAAATCAGCTTCACGCTCTATCCCGCACACAGCAGGGTAGGCAGAGGGGACCTAGTGTTAAGACACTCCCTTCCCCACTTTCTGCCGGATTCTGGAAGCATTGTGTATTGATTGGCAGAACCGCGCTTTGCCTCGACACCAGAGCGAAGAAATGGAAATATAAATTCAAGTAAATATTTCATCGCCTCGCCTGATCGCCTGAGTGGGGATCGAACCCACAACCAGTCGGTTTTACAGTCACACTTTGTGCCGCTGCGCCATGACTGGCCTCAAATAATTAGAGTATAATAATAAAATATTAGGATCTTTAAATTTTATTTACAAAATTATTCTTGTAAATATAAGAAATAGTTATTTTGTATTATCATCCTCTATCTGTAAAATAGTATTAATTATTAGATTTACTATCTGAAACTTTATTCGTAACCGCTGAAGCTGGGCTTCAGCGGTTACGAACGAATTTAACGTATTTAACGTATAATAATTGCGGTGTTTAATTGTATCGTTTACGTTTTAAGGAAAATTTTAAATGATTCAATATTTAAAAACGTTAAATAAACTAGTTTTCATGTCTCATGTTTCATAATTCTCAGAATGACTTGCCAGTGTTAAAGAGTCTGTGTCTTATTGAAAAACAAACGAATGACACTGCAGCATTGCATTTTTCAATGAATTTCTGGGTAAATGTACATTTTATAATAATTTATTTTAGAGGAAAAATTAGTTAAGCAATGTAACTTAATTTTTAAAACCACCTTGCCGGTATTGTATATAGCAATAGTATACCTAGTCTGTTGATATAGATTTTTTAATGATTTGTGTGATATATTTCCCTAAATTTATTTTAAAAATAAATTCTCAAAATTGTAAAGTAGCATATAAAATATTTAGGTATTTTTTTATAGTTCACACATTTGTATATTATTTCACATCATTCTATTAACTTAAAAGTTAGTAGTTAAACTGAAGACCAATATGATTTTTTTCTTTATTTCAGCCATCTGTCTTCACTGTGAATTATTGCTACAGACGTCTAGACTACACTAAGTTAGCAATTTAAAGGAGTGTCTGCAACCTTCTGTCCACTTAAATTTAGATACATCGAGATAAATTATCTGAACTATATAGAATTTTCACTAAATTGTCAATATCTGAGTGCGTAATATGCTTCCGAGTGTTGACGTCGAACTATGGACTCCAACCAACATGTACATATATTGCCCAATCCATTTAATCAAACTTAGATAATACTGGTACCGCTCGTCAAACTCAATTAAGCTCCAAGTCAATTAAGTATAAATATGAAAATTGCTGTACTGATTTTTCCTCCTTCCTTTAGTTTTCTATTGATAGATTAATAAACATTATTAGTTTGCGACGACGTACAATATAAAAAATATTCATTTACTTTACTATTTCATCAGCAGGAAAAACCAATGTTAAGAGGCACTCCGTCCTCTGCTTTCCTGTTTTCCTTATTTTCTTCTAATATTGTTAAAGTCATACATTTTCACCGGTAAATACCTCAAAGAATTTTACCTAAACTGACATTATCCTTGCCCCATAGACCTATATTCCTAATACGTAATACAAAACTGGTTCCAACTCCTAATGCTCATGCTTCACAGCTATGTATCGAATTCGCGTAGTTAACGAGCGGTATCGCTTACATTATACTATACCACAACCATCTGTGTGGTTTAATATAACTTAAAGTATTGTTTACATGTATTTATGTATTATGAATAATTATTATGTTAACTACCGTGACGGTTAGTGGGCAAGTGGTTGGGATGTCGGAGATTATAGATTCAATTTTAATTTCGTTCATATATTTTTTTTAATATTGTTGCCGTGAACAGAAATGTCTACAGTTTTTAAAAAATATATATATTTAATATTTTTCGTAGCCATTTTGTATTTAATGTTGCAGAGTAAAAAATGTTATATGGGTCAGTCATTTATTCCAAAGCCGTGTGAAGATATCGTTAGCTCAACTATAACAGCAAAAAGATTTTCACATATTAAATGTAAATGAATATGTATGTATTCTTTGTATAATAATTTTGTTCTACATTTACGTAATCATGTTAAAACAAAATTATCTTTTTGTTATTATAACGAATAATTTAATATCCTTATACACCAACTATTCTTATAAAACAACAACTTTTGGGAGGTATTGCGGCATCGAGTTCCGCCACTCAACACATAATGTCTCGAGAATTTGGCGGAAAGTGGCGAACGGAAAGTGTCTTAATTGGAAAACAGTGCCTTAACATCAGGTCCCCAGGTTCTCTCTGCCTACTCCAATATGTGCGGAATTTGACAAGAAGAGATTTTTTTGTGTAATTTACGCGCGAAACTATGGAAGTATTGTGATTGTTGATTGGCGGAACTTAACGCCCCGCTTTGCCTTGTTATCAGTACAGTGAAATTTAAATTTTTATTTCTTCAATTATTTATTTCATTTCTTCAATTGTGAATCGAAGCCACAAACTGTCGCGCTTACATAAGCACTCTTGTGCCCCTGCGCCACAAATGAACTAAAAGTTATTGTTCATTTAATTAACTCGAAATTATCCAATCCTTGTAAAACATACTAATTAAAATATTCATCAAATTTAGTATCTGATCTATAGATAAACGCCATGTTTCAAATATTTGTTAAATCAATATTTTCCACATCGACCAATGCTTCACTGCAAAACGACGGGACTTTTCCTGTAACACAAACAGACATTGCGTTGGTTTGTTTAATGTGTTATTAATGATCCCGATTCTAAACATTTACAGTTGTGGTCGTTACGAAATCTATTATTTATGTTCTATCTATCGTTGGAATTGTGTATTTGGTTTTGGTTCGTAACGAACATAAGGGAAATTGTTTCAACGGACATATTACGAGAGAGGATAAATAAGAAAATTGAAAATCACCTTCACGCTGTATGCCAAAAACACAACAGTCTAGGCTGAGGGAACCTAGTGTTAAGACACTCTGTTCCCCATTTTTCTGAAGGCATTGCGTGCGTAAATCAACGCCGCGCTTTGCGTCGACACCAGAGCAAAGAAATGAAAATATGTTTTTTTTATAAATATTTCATTTCTTCGAGCAGGGAACGCATCCACATCCAGTCGCGTTTACAGTTTACTTGTGCCTAGACTGGCCTCAGAAAGAAAATAGTTTCTTTTATATTATTTAAAATTTGTTCTAGTTTACGAAAACATGATGCCATTTCTTTGCTAGTTTTAGTGAAATGTCGTTTGAATAAAATTTGTGAAAGTTATGCTGTACGTATCTATTATATGTCACAAAAGGGGAGAAAGAATATGATAATAGCGCTAAATACATGTTTCTTGAAAGGTATAATTTGCATGCCCTTTTGTGTATCACCAGAAACTAAGGTTGTCAAACTGTAGAAAATAAAATACTATACCATTGTTATTAAAGAAATAGTAAATTTTATGATAATTATAATGATGTGAAAAACTAAACAAAAAATTAATTATACAAAGTGTGTTTTTTTGTTTGTTATATAAAAATAATTTCGCTATTATTACAAATTGCTTGCTCTGTTGATCATTGGGTTAATATTTTGTATGACAATACAACAATAGTTGTAGGCTTTTGTTTTAACACAAAAGAATAATATCATAATTATTATGTATAAATGTACATAAGTACTATTATGAAATTTACACCATATTGTGTATGGGACTTAAAATATAATCAGAAATAAAATTTGGAAACATTTTAAATGACAACATTTACAAAAACGCGTCAACCCTAATTCCGTTGAAAACAATAACGGGTGTTGAAACAATGTGCTGTCGATTTATTTACTCTCTCTCTAGTGTGTCACACCGTCGCGTCTGTGATTTGCGAATTTGATGCTATCGGCTTGACACACATACTTTGATTTTTTGTTTTTGGGAAATTCCTTTTTACTTGTTTCTTTAGAAAAAAAAAATCAGCTGTATCCCGCACACAGCAGGGTAGGCAGAGGGAACTTATTGTTAAGACACTCCGTTCCCCACTTTCTGCTGAACTCTGGAGGCATTGCGTGTTGAGTGGCAGAACTCAACGCCGCGCTTAACCTCGACACCAGAGCGAAGAAATGGAAATATAAATTTAAGTAAATATTTCATCTCCTCGAGTGGGGATCGAACCCACAACCAGTCGGTTTTGCAGTCACACCTCGTGCCGCTACGCCACGACTGGCCTCTTCTGACTGGTTTCTTTAGAAATGAGGAAAAATATATTATTCAACGTATATTTATTTGTGTTCTTATGTATGCTTTGTAAATTACTTTAAATTTCTATTTTAGGAAAAAAATTATAAATGTTCCATATTAATAATACTTTGTTTTGAGTTTAAAGTATGAAAAGGCTTAATTTATGTTTCTTATGATAATACAGTTTATCTGATAATTACATGTAAGGTAGTAAGGTTTAAGTTTTTGTTTATATTTTATACATATTCTTAAAATACATAACTGCTAATTTAATATCAAAAGTGCATTATGACATATCGCCTGTAAATCATTTTACTGAAAACATTTGCATTTTTAAATTTTACGTCGACGACAAAACGTAAAATCCTGTTTCCGAAGAAATTTCGAGAAATTCTCTCGTAGTTTTCCCCTACTCTGTCCAAGGAACCTATATGCAAAAAATCCTGGTTCTATATTCATAATATTTGTAGTAATCTTGAATTATCGAATAATTTGAGGTCATGCCCTGACCCTACTCTTGCTTTTTAAAACTACTGTGTACTATTAGAAATAGTAGCTTCATTGACCTTTGTGTTAGTAAGCTTGTTTGTATTTAGATTAGTAGGTGGACAAATCTATATAAATATTATAATGTTGAAAAGTATCGAGGTCAGTCGTGAGTTGTCACGTAGGGGCAGAAGTGTTTGAGTGTAAACGCGACAAGATGTGGATTCGATTCCCACTTCGCTCTTGTAACACGCGGTTTTGAGTTCTGCAACGCAATACGCTATGTCTCCAGAATTCGGTGGAAAATGGGTATGGTGTCTCAACACTGGACTTCCTCTGCCTTATGTATGAGATACAACGTGGAACTAAAAAAATGACATTTTTATAAATAAATAAACATTTATTAAATTCAAAAAGACAAAGTCATATATCACTTCGACTAAGCAAAGTCTAAACGCCACAAAAACCTAGTTTCGTATTTTCTGTACAAAATCTTATGCAACGTCATTTATCTAGGTAGACAAAGCCTCAACGACCGCCGTAGTAAGCGTCCTACTTACACGCTAACATCATTCTTCATGACTAAGAAATGATGCATTGAAAGTTTTAAGTCAGTATGTTTTTTTAATAATAATAAAAGCAGACAAATTCGAAGGAGCGGAGTGTCTTAACACTAGGCTCCCTCTGCCTTTCCTGCCACATGCGTGAAACAGCGTGTAGCGGAAAACAAAACAATCCTAAATGCCACCCGATTATACTAATAAATAAATAAATAAATCAGCTTTATCCCGCACACAGCAGAGTAGGCAGAGGGAACCTAGTGTTAAGACACTCCGTTCCCCACTTTCTGCCGAATTCTGGAGGGATTGCGTGTTGAGTGGCAGAACTCAACGCCGCGCTTAACCTCGACACCAGAGCGAAGAAATGGAAATATAAATTTACTACTAATAGTAGAATGACAAAAATAAATAAATGTTTATTTTTAAATACACCACTACATTAAAGTAGTTCATTGTGAGGTGCATTTATTATTGGCAAATGTTGTGAAACGGCCGCAGCCGTTGCTAACGTATTATTTAAAACGCATTTTCTACTCGTTGACAATCGACTAAAGTTCCCATGTTTGGGTTCTTGTTGACTAACTATGATGAGAAGTGTATGCTTTGAAAGAGTTTTTTTTTATATATATTTATATTATTATAGAAATATTTTTATAAAGCTTAATTTGGATTATATATAAGTAGTATTAGCTTAGCACGCCTAAAAATATTTTTAACTTGACGCGTCACTCTAAGGTTAAATAAATATAGATAACTTTTGTTATGTTTCCATTCTCCAATTTCTTTTAATACACAGATAATATATTGTGTGATCCAAAACAATGCCATAAATTACTGTTTTTTAGACATCAAAGAAAAAATTTTAGCGTAGCAGGATTTGAACCTGTTCTTCTTTGAATCCGACAATAAAACCATAATAATCAGACTATTTTTTTTTTATATTTTTTAAATATTAAATCTTTTATTCTTTGATGAACAAACGGTACGTATTACATCCAAAATGAAGTGTATGACGCCATATTCACAATCAAGGTTAGCCCGCCATATGTCGTTCCTCGCAGGGCCGGTTTACTTATAATACATTTTTTATGTACTTTTGCCCTTTATCAATGCGAACAATACAAAGATACTACGGTTTGCATTGTTTGGTCATTTGTATAAATATTTTTTTAGTTATAATTACATATATTATTAAATGGATATATGTATATATATAGAGGCCAGTCGTGGCGCAGTGGCACAAAGCGTGACTGTAAAACCAATTGGTTGTGGGTTCAATCCCCACTCGAGGAGATTAAATATTTACTCAAATTTATATTTACTCTTCTACGCTCTGGTGTCCAGGCAAAAGTTCGGCGTTGAGTTCTCCCACTCAACACCTAATGCTTCCAGAATACGGCAGAAAGTAGGGAATGGAGTGTCTTAACACTAGGTTCCTTCTGCCTAGCCTGCTGTGTGCGAGATACAGCGTGAAGCTGGATATATATATACAAACAGAAGGAACCTAGTGCTAAGACACCCCGTTCGCCGAAGGCGTCGTATATTAAGTGGCGGAACTCAAAGTCGCGCTTTACCTCGAAATCAAAGCGAAAAAATGAAACTAAAATTTAAATATTTCTAAAATCTAAAATTTAAATATTTATTTCATTTCGTCGAGTGGGGATAGAATCCACAACCAGTCGCGTTTACAGTCACACTCTTCAACTCCTGCACCACGACTTGCCTCGACATAAAATCTATATAGATATTAATTTAAAAAATCACATGCCTACTTATTTTGTGGCAATCGTTTCAATTGAAAACATAAAAAAAAGTCAATTACCCGAGAGAAGCCAGGGTATGTATGCCCATAGTAACTTATACTTGAAAGCTACTTATTGTTTAATTTTTGTTCATGTTATGAATCTGAATACAATCGGAAAGCTATCAGGTGACAAAGTAAAATTCGTCGAAAATTTTACCCCTTTGAAACGGAGCCGGATTATATTACAAGCTAAAACTGATTTTTACAGAAAGAAATCCTACATGAGTTAGTTATTTTAGAATCTTGTATTATTAAATACCACCAGGGAATTTCTTTCCGATGTCATACATATATTGTAAAGTTAATAATTCATAAGTATTATTCATAAGTCGTATTATTAATAATTGAATGTTATGATACAGTCACACAGTGAGTTCTGCCAATCAACACGCAATGCCTCCAGAATACGGCAGAAAGAGAGGAACGAAGTGTCTTAACACTAGGTTCCCTCTGCCTACCCTGCAGTGTGCGGGATACTGCGTGAAGCAGATTTATTTTTTTATTTTATGATACAGTAGGCAGAGAGAACCTAGCATTAAGACACTCCCTTGCCCACTTTCCGTCTTAGTGGCAGAACTTAAACACGTTTACGACTATAAGATCTTATAATTCTGATATATAAATCACGGCTTAACTGACTTAAAGTCAAAGCAAACTTTATTACGAAAGCACTCCATCACCGGAACTGTACAGTTCTGAAAACAAAACGTGCAATCGAGCGTGAAAATGTTGAGCACAGCTGAATGACGGGTGTGGTGTTCAATGAATTAGGTATGGACTGCAGTTTTACATGTATATTTTAAAAATATTTTTCTTGAATATTACTAGTTCACACACTATGGTGGCTTGGTCCGTGATTAAGATTAGTTAAGATTACTTTAGGCATTAGTATAAGGCTTATTTTCTATGGGTTCCTTATAAGAGAAATTATTTTAATATTATAGAAAATGTTATAAAAAATTTTAATATTAAAAGTGATTTAAGCTGTGTACTTATTTCTTTTTTTAATAATATATTTTGTTCAAAGAACTACAATTATTAAAACAATACATTGTAAATTTAAGCATTTTTAAAATGTAATTCAGATGTTTAAAGGAAAATTGTCGTCTATGCAAATAAAGCAAGCAGCCTTGTTCTAGTCACGCGACGTATTTGCGTTGGCTTCGTTATAAACAATCAACAATATTCACATAAAATATACTTAAATAAAATAATACTATAATAAATTTGGTAAATATTTATATTTAAAATAAGTACAGGTATGCCACTTCTAATGGACATTCTATCTATGGTGATATTGACAGATCTGTGTGACCGATGGCTGGCGATCCGTGCCATTTCGTCCGCGACGTTCGGTTAAGCCAGATCGTGATTTCGTATACTTTTTGCCTTCTAAGCTGTTTCTTTTAGTTGTATAGATATATATACATAGGTACAGTGGTGAACCTTGTGTCGATACGAATTGCTATTTTGTGAATATCAGTTGCCGGTGTCGGCTTTGAAGGATTTTTTATTCAATTTACTAGATTTTGTAAGTGAAATCAGTTTTTTTTTTATTATAAAAAATATTATATATGCATATCTTATTATATACATGTCGTATTCGACTTATTTTTTCGTTTTTATAGATCGTATTATAAAAAGTATGTAATTTCTAAAGTAAATTGTAATTTGTAAAGTAATTTCTTAAACGTTTTTTTTTCATATTCATAAAATAATATAGAAATTGCGATGTGCTTAGTACGTGACTATATTTTA
The DNA here is from genome assembly GCA_013421005.1 of Heliconius erato x Heliconius himera. Classification (NCBI taxonomy): domain Eukaryota; kingdom Metazoa; phylum Arthropoda; class Insecta; order Lepidoptera; family Nymphalidae; genus Heliconius; species Heliconius erato x Heliconius himera. The sequence goes on along the minus strand of JAATLQ010038407.1, from coordinate 61,478 downwards.
TAATCACCTGTCAACTTTTATGTTGAAATAGTAAATTATAACATAATTACACACTTTGCATACTCATGGGATTTCTGCAGATAACCTAGATTTTTTTTAATTTTTTTGCTGTAGAATTAATGTGTACACATACTTATTTTATCATGACTTTTTTTTTCTTGAATTAATTTAAGCTTTGATATAACGGTAAAGTTACGCACGATATATCGAAATTGATCAAACTACAAGAGTATTTATTATTCAATTTATGTTTATAATAGTACAATCGTAAAAAAATTAAGCTCTGACAAATAACTATTAAGTAGATTAAATAGTTAGTAACTTTGAATTATTTAATTTTAAATATATTTTTTTAATTCATATTAAGCGCACGTGAAATATTAATACAATTCATACAGATATAATTTATTGAAGTATATCATAGGTATCGGCCACCACACATAGAAAAGACAAGTATACACACAAAAAAAAACTTGTTACACAACCTTACAATGCAACACAAAAACCATTGGCACTGTATAATCTATCTTATTGAACGTTGACCCCAAAATTCAAAAGTTTTTGCTTTCAGATAAGAAACCAGTACAAAAAACCACACCAAAAAGTACGCCAGAGAAAAGTTCTAGGACCAATTCGAAGGATAGCTTAACCGACGATAATATAAGCCAAAACTCAGTCGGTGGTGGTATAAAAGGGAAGCTCGCTGCACTTTTCAGCAAGGAGCAAACGATAAGTGAAACAACGATAGCTAAAAAGGCAAAGCAAGAAAGAGATAGAGAAATGGAGATGCTTCAAAACAGATTCCACTATAAGGTAAGACCCGTTTCTTTTTTTTCTTCAAATGAATGGAAGTTCCGGAAGCTTTAAGCTCGGTAGTTGAGGAATGTTAAAGACAGTAGTTTAGTTTTTGTGTTGGTATTACGTGTGTTTTATTATTATGACATTTATGTTTATTTATATATATGTTTTTTTTCTATATTACTATACCATTATTCCTACATGTATTTTTGAACCGCGGCGTTAAGTTTCGCCTGTCAACACGCAATGTCTTGAAAATTGGGCAATGCGTGAGGAACAGAGAGAACCCAGTTTTAAAAAATATAAAGTTTTAAGACACTACATTGTCTTAAAACTGGGTTCTCTCTGTCTGCCCTATTACGTGATAAAGTATTTTTTTTTAACTCTACCGATCGAATATGTGCCTAAAATATACGCAAAATTTGGGTTAGTTCTAGATTATTTATTTTTGATATTTTTTTTTAAATTTACCTTTTTTTCGTTATACTCGTATAATATATCATAGTCAGATATAATTAGGTTTTAGTTGCTTAAACACCTATCCTTATATGGTTTATCGTTCTCAAAAACTATTAATCTCTATTATACAGTGTCTCAAGGAAATGATGTAGGTATTATAGATTACACAATTTTTATTAATTTCGAAAAATCCCTTGGTGATTCCTAATCGTCATCGGTCGTGCGATTTACATATTGATACATAATAGACTTTAAGTTTTTCCTCGTATTAATTTTATTTTGTTTGACTATATATGTAGCTGCAAAACCTTTTAATATTTTAATTGTAAAAAAATTGCCATTCAAATACATTTCACACATGAGCCATATGGGTCATAATTTTGCTAACATATATATTTATAAGTGTGACTGTTAACACGATATTTATGGGTCCGATTCCCACTCGAGGAAATGAAATATTGAATATTTTCATTTCTTCGCTCTGGTGTCGAGGCAAAGAATGGCACTGAGCCACTCAACACGCAATGCCTCCAGAATTCGGTGGAAAATGGGGAACGGAAGTGACATAAGAGAAACAGAGAGTATTAACACTAGGTTCCCAGGTTCCCCCTGCCTACGTGCGTGATGTGGCGTGAAACTTAAAAAATATCTTTATATACTTACATATACGTAGCTACTCGACATAGTCGTTGCAAGATAAGTAAATAAAATATTTGAATAAAAAAAATGTCAAATCCATATGTAATTCTAATATCTTTTTATTCATATTCAAATATTACAAAACAAAGAATGTTGCACAAACCGACACGCATTCAACAAATAAAGCAGTACGTGCTATTTCAATTTCTATACAAACACAGCGCCCTTTTCGAGCTATTCTCGTCGTCATTCCGGGACTTCTGCCCTTTTCTTGTAGGGCTAAGTGCACTTGCCTTGTATTTTGTGACCCGGCCTCATGTCTAGACAATTCACGTGTGGCCTTCCTTTTGAAATATGTATTTATTTTTAATGTATGTAATTTATGGTATTTATGTTTATTTTATGCTACGTCTGAAACTTGATTCATTATTTAAATGTAGATATAAGTCGATATATACAGATGCTAAACGTCGCCTGCAAACTTTGTTTGCATTTAGTTCAAAGCGCAGACAATCTATTTTTTTTTTCCGTAGATATTTCGAGAAATCTTCTCTCAGTGCTCACATTCTAAATCTAAGTTAACAGTATGTTTTCAATTTTAAGTTTAGTAAATTTGTTTAGTTATGTAATTTTCTCCCAAGATTTATAAACAAGATTTATGAAAATGCAATGAATACAGAATTAAATCGATGCCATAATTCTCAAACATTCATAATTCTCAATTCAATTTTCAATTTTTATTCATAATTCTCAAAGCAAATAATCTCCATTTGCGTAAATTTTACAAAAGTCTCCAAATTTTTAATAATATAAAAAAATAAGTTTCAACATTCGATGCTTTCTATAGATAAAGAATCTTTTCTTCATGTTATTTTCTATATAAATATTAGTGCTAAACATATAATTTTCTGCGGTTCACCCCAAGTGTTGGGAATGTGAGGCAGTCGTTAATCACCGTTACTTGTGGTTTTTAGTAATGAATGTATGTATGTAGGTCTTCATTTGAAGTTCCGGATATATTTATTTATATATTAACTGATATCGATTGATGTAAAAAAGAAATTAATTAAATTAGCTTCAAGCTATATCCCCGCACACAGCTCACAGCAGGAGAAGGCAGAAGGAATTTAGTACTAAGACACTCCGTTCCCCACTTTTCGCCGAATTCTGGAGGCATTGCGTGTTAATTGATGAATCTCGACGCGGCGCTTCGCCTCGACACCAGAGCGAAGAAATGAAGATATTAAATATATGATTTCCGCCACTTAACATGCAATGCCTCCAGAATTACACTGCTAAATGCGGGATACAGCGTGAAGCCGAAGCTGTGAAAAAATGTACATAATATACTAGAAAAATTCAAAATATCTACATCTACAACCCGGGAAGTTGTACCTTTGTCTTGTTTGACTAAACGTGTTAATTTTAACACCTTACTTGGTTCTAAGTTTCCCTTCCCCATGCCCTATTTTTCGAATAAGTGAAATCTATTTCATAATGCTCAGCAATTGTACAAATATCTTGCTACATCAGAATAATGTTTCAATAACGATCATTTTCATTTAATAATATAACTTTAATATTCAGAATGTGAATGTTTTGTCTTTTATATAATTTTTTATGGATGTGCCTGAATGAGCTGAATGGTTGTGGGTTCAAATTCAGCTCTGGGAAGTTTATGTTTGTATCTTGAAACGTATTTTTTTCCTTGGTTCCAATATTAGTTCCAATATATTTACGGGTCAGACCATGTGCTTTAATTGGAGACAATCAGAACATTTTTAAAACGTTATCTCGACGTGATATGTAATTAATTACCCAAAAATGTGAAGTATAATTGAACAAAAAAACTTACTAAATAAAAATTTAATACAAAATACATAATAGAACGAATTACGTATAAAATAAATTATTGTTGTCTTTATTTCTTTCTGAATAATAAATAAAGCTAGGAATGTTCTCACGTCACCCGTTCGCGTTTAACTGAACCATTTTTATATGTTTATATTGATTCCTATTGCAACTCAATAGCTATTAATAAATAATGAATTAACTTTATTACAGCAATTGTAAAACTTGTCCTTGTAGAATTTTTCTATAAAGGTAAAGTCTTGTTTTTGCAAGGTTCGAAAATGTCAAATAATATATTAGTAAAATGTCAAAATCATAACTCTTTTTAACTTGATTTCCGAACCATATTACTATTTTTACGTTTAATAAAATAAAAAAATATGCATGATTTTATACGTTTATATGTAATTTATAATATTTTGTTATTTTTTTTGCTTCCTACCGAGCTTAACTAGACCGAAACAATTAATTTAATATAAATAAATCAAAATAAAATGTATTTATTATTTATTTTAATTTAATATAAATAATATAAAAACTAAAAATATATGATAAATAATCTTTCCAGCCTCCAACAGCTGAAAAACCTGAACATGACTCGGAGGACGAGCAGAGCGAACATGAAAATGAGAAAGCCCCTCTAATGGGAAGCACTATGAGCTTATCTCAAATCAATAAGAAGCCAGAGATCATTGCAAATGTCCCCAAGATTGTAGATTCGAAATCTGAACCTAAGGACAAGGAAGCTGAACACGACAAAGTTGTTGGTTCACAACCGGTTAAACGAAGAAGTAAGTATTTTTGATCTTAAAAGTTTTATGAAAATAAAAAACGTCTTCTTGATTTATATAATAATTTTAAAAAAAAGATGAAAGGGCACCTCTGCTTTTCGCTAAGAAATGTTAATCTAAATCCGTGTCTTTAATCGAATTAAAAATAATACAAAAAAATATACCTACAACATTTTTGATTTAAAAACAAAAATAATGGTATGGACACACAACATATATATTAACAATAACCGTAAAAAGAAATGACAATTTATTAATTAAAAAACAAATTAATCAACATGTATCTCTTTTTTCCAGGTTCCCAAGATTCACCAGTAGTGCTATCAGTATTGGAGGACGTAAAAAGGATAAAAGTAAATAGCAATTCAAAGGAAAACGGTACTATAGTACAACAGCCCAGTTTATACCCGCATCTGTCCGACATAGAAACTGATAACTCAAATACTCAAGAGGAATATTCTGACTGCGGTGGCTCGAGGTGTGGGCACTATACTTTAGAATGTGTTTTCTTCTTTTTATGTATTTGAACGTATTTTGACACAATATTGGCTTGTAATATCGATTTATACTTACTATCGTATAATCCAGTGATAGTTGCTAAATGAAATCGGATTATTATTTTAAAAGCGTTTTTCGTTTAATAGAAAATTGACCGTGGCAGGATTTGAACCCGTGATTGTTATATGCTGGCCTAAATAATAGCATCCATACAATATGTTATAGCATTGCTCTTAAATCCATCATATAGTGAGCCATATATTGCAAAATATTAATTTATATCGTTTTGGTTTTATATAAGTACACAATAAGTACAATTTTAAGTTAATGATTTAATATTCTAGACGTCGAGATAAATTCTAAAAAAAACTAGTATTTAAATACTAACATTATTTATTTAATAGTTCAGGTAGTATTAAAAACAGTTATTACAAAATTTTAAACCTGATACCTCGCATAATAATACTAGTGTTAGCAATGTACTTAGATTTATCATTTATAATTCTACCTACATGCGAAATGAAAATGGTTAGGCATTGCCGTCTTAGGGCCTGTCTATATAAACCTAGGTCTCGAAGGCTGATCCTGTCTGATTAAATTAGTTGTTACGTATTTGTATCTATATTGGATAAAAATATTTCAGTGCCTGTCAATTTGAATGAATTTTAAGGTGAGCAGGAACTATAATTAGAAAATAGAACTTTTTTTTTAGAAAAAATACGTACTGTATCGTCCTTTTAGCGACTGATGAATACAGAATTGCTTACTTACGCTACTTCCTTTAAAAAAAAATAGAGTCAAAGTAAATAAATTTAAATTGGAATACCCCTAATGGTAAAATGACATTTTATTAGTAATTAATTAATTACCATAAGTATTTATATGATTTATAGTAATTATTCAAATAACAATATATACTTAATCGTCCCCAGTTATACATACAACGTACGAGTAATATATAATATATTTATCCGTTTCTTAGAAAAAAAATGCTTTTTTCCTCATATGTAATTATATATCGATATGATTACGTTATAAGGAAGTATCCATAAGCACAACAGTTATTGATATAAGATTACCTAAGTAATATATAATTACAAAAATTTGACTATATTTGAACATGCAACTCTCGAGAAGATATGAATTTCGGTTTAAGTACTACACTATACGTACGTCTACTTAAATCAAATAAATATAAACTTTAAGGCTATATATCAAAATAATTCCATATCTTCCACCCTACTTACGAGTAATGTGACGTTATAATAGATTCTTTTATAGTAAATTATAGTTTGCTATTGCAAACAAATTTTGTAGTAAGAAAGTATTGCAGATATTTATATATTTATTCTTAGTAATAATAATATTTAGGTTCTGTCATTACATTTCCACTGAGCTATAACTGTTTATATCACTTATGAAAACTCATTTTTTTTTTAGATTTATGATAAATGTTAAATAAATAGGTAATAATATTGAATAATATTGATTTGCTAACATACGCCCATTATTCGTAACAGACGGACAAAAAAAATCTATTATTTAAATCCACTTCACCATTAAAATGAATAAAGTTCTCATATATAAATTGTTATATGTTTGAAATGTGACATTAAAATCTAAATTGGGTTTATTTTTATTTTTCCTATCTCTTAATGTATCTTTTTTAAAGATAATGTTAAATAGATGATATTAATAAAACTAGAATTATATATAAATATCTGCAATCAATAGAAAATAAAGACTAACTAGAATTTTCATTATAACTTATTATAAGACTGTAATGTTGCCTCTATATTGTAGACTATTTGTACATAACTTATATCTAGTATATATTAGTACTTAACGTTTAGACTGCTTCCAACGGAAATATCGCAATTATGACAATTTTCTATAATATACATAAGTACTTCCTGTTCAGAAATCAAGTCAATTGAATGCCCCTAATTATATCTAGCTATATATTAGCTGTTGAAATATTTGAAACACCTTTAATGAAATAGTTGAATACGATATTGCTATTCTAATAAACTACAGACTTCTTAGTAAAGTCCTTTTCTTATTATAGGCAGTATTTAAAATATTTGTGTAATATACAATATTATATTTATTATTTAAACTGCGAATCCAATATTTAATAAACTCCGTAAATAGCACAAATTTAGTAAATTATAGGTACAATTTATAAAATATGACATTCAATAATATTTCTTCAAAAAAAATATAGTGGTCGGCTATGATAAAAGATACAGAATATAATAATATTATATAGAAATATATATTAGAAACATAAACAATAAAAAATATCATGTTTTCCTGTCCAATAAATTCTCTTCGAAACTTTAACTGACTTAGGAACAACTTATAATATCAATATAACAAAAGTTGTTTACGAGTTATTTGATTTAAAGTTAATATTAAAGTTTTAAATATTTATAAAACCACGGAACATATTTAGACTGGTATAATAAAACGGTTATACACATATGTAGGTAACGTTTTAAAATTCTTTAGCCATTGCCTTCTATATTTTGACATGTTTTTTTTGTTTTTGTGCCAAATATACAAAAAAATTGCCATGAATTGCAATGAAAGTGTTGCTAATTAGCAGTACTTTTATTGGAATATAGTAGTGATGGGTCAACTCGAGTTGAACTCTAGTTACGTCGAGTTAATTTCTTTCCGACTTTAATTACCAGAAACATAAAAAATCGATATTTATATTTAAAAAATACTACTACTACCAGAACTAAAGTTTAACTTGACTTAATTTAGTCTGACGACTTTTTTTGTTTTGTTTAACTGTTACAGTTACAATACTGTCGACGAGTCGTGGCCGCTGTGAAATTAGGTTTTCTGAACTAACTGTTCGTTCGTAAAGAAAATTATCAAAATTAGTAAAAATCCCAATATCAAATCTATCTGCACAGCCATCTTAAGCTAACTTCAGGGCGGCCACGACTCGTCAACCATACTATCCTTTGAGTCGTATTTATTGCGAGTTGGCCCATCTAAAAATTTTTGTATTTGTTCTGTTCTAGAATAGTGTTTAATAAAATATTCTTTTTCAGGTTAAACTTTAAGTTGTTGTCTGTGATAATAGAAATGTTTTCTATCAGATTTTGTAATAATAAAATATTATGACTATACACGTATTTCATTTTCCTTGTGTTGCTTACAATAACAGGTTTTTTAGTATGCTCAATGCTAATATAAAATGGGTTTATTTTATTTATTTGTCCAACATTACCGAAGAATACTTATTTAGAAAACGTATAAAAATATGAACGTAGCGGGACTCGACCCCCGCCTCCTGGAACAGAACTGGTCGGTTGAACTGAAAACTGGTCGATTTCCAGGAGGCGTGGATTCGAGTCCGTTCAATTTCAATTTTAAAAATGTTAAAAATATTACCGAAGAATTTTCCCATTATTTGAAATTTGGAGCTTAAAAGTTCTCCTTGACTAAATCCAACTATCAATATACAATGATTTAAATATACATATTTTTTCTTTATATGTGATTAAATTTATACAAATATGTATTTTATATTTATGGTCGGTCGGTCTTGTACCCCTGCGCCACGACTGCCCCAAAATTGAATTAAAAAAATATCTTAAATTGTGCCATTGTATTAAATTTAAATGTAATTGTGCAAAAGACAGTTGTTTTGATATTTCCACCCTATTCTTTTTAAATTAAGAAATAACCAAAGCCTATCCTAAAGGCCGCAAGTACTGTATTATCTTGTAAAATACAAGGCATGGTTCTAGGTGCTATCTTTATCTCCCAAGATAAAATCTTTTGGTTTCAGACGGGATTTCTTCAAATCTTTCCTGTACTGTTTTAATAGCATTTTTCGAACGAAAATTACATAGTTATTCTGTCATAAAATAGAGGTTTCATTGTACCTATTAGTGTCGCGGTACACAAACATTTGAATTGTACCAAACGTGTGGAGGATTTTAAAAATTGTATTTTACTCCACACCTACTTTATGTAATGCAATAACAGCGACTCAGTTAGACTCTTTACCACCCCACTCTTTTTTAATATAGCAAAATAATTTTACATTATATTGATGCGAAAATTAGAAAACAAAATGAACAATCGCATAATAATGACAGATTCCAAATTCAAAAGTAATATTTTGTTTAATTTTTATTGTAACAGTATATTATGGCCAGACTTAACTAATTGGTCTTAAAAAAAAACGATTTCTGGCAATTATTAAAGAAATGAAAGCTCTGTCATTTAAACATACTAACTTATGTCTTCATCACACTAAAACATAACTTCTGTACTTAAACATAACTTTAAACATAACTTTATAAATTATTTTCCCTATATAAAAGTTCTACATAGTAATTTCGTATAGAATATAAATAATTTTTTTTTTATTGAAGAATTAAAATGAATAATTAATTGGCTTATACAGTAACTCATAAAATATTAATGATTTCACATAAAAACCTCAAAATAAATGTTATTAAAAAGTAACAGGCGCGGTATTGAAATAATGAGATAAAAATTTTAATTAAATTGAAAGCAAAATACCTACTAGTAGTATCCAGTTCGATCCAACAAGTTTTTTTTAACGAAAACCGTATTAAAACATTTACGGTACATTTCGTCAGAATTAATGATTTAATAACGGTGATTGATATTTTAAAGATTTTACTGAATGTTAAATGAATCGATTTATTTGATTAGGACTTTATTTTTTATATTTTTTTACATGTTATATAATATTATTTATTAATCTCTCACAAAGTAAAATGAAAAATATAGAAATTCTTATTAATATACCTATTTGTATGTCAAATTAAAAATACTACTGCATGATGGATGCAAACACAACAAGCGTAAAATTCAGGGCCTTCAGCGTGTACCCAAATTTACTTGAAGTAACATTATTAAAAAATGTATTATGTATATTGTCAAATTCCAAGTTCAGATTGCCAATAAAAAACACGAACATTTACCGTATAACTAACCAAGATTTTCCGAGCTATATTTTTTTTTATGTTATTTTTAAGATTTATCTCAGGCTTCTTGTCTGTTATGATATCTTTCTGGTTAGTACTGACATTTTTCTCTAAAACCTTCATTCACATAGTTCAAATTTGCATTAAAATATACACAGTAATGGAGCCATCTCTATATTTGACATTTACGTTTGGTCATTTATTCTTTGGCATTTAACAAACGAGAATTCTTGTTTAAGCACATAATTTTAAAAAATTAAATTCTCGTTTAAGCTTTTTTGAAGAAAACTTTGTTATTTTATGACTTAACAAATTTTCTTAAGATCACAGATTAGTACCTTAGTTCTGTCCTGTGACAGTTATTTCAATTAATTTTCAAATTGGACCTCAATAGATTTAATGATTTTGCCGTGGGCGTATCAAACACGGAAACCAAACTACTGAAACGTGTCAAAGTGCAAATCATACATAATTTAAGTAGAAGAATTGGAAAAAAAGGTCATAACCTTTCTATATAAATTTTAGATAGTTAAAACAAAAAAAAATATTTCAGTACCTATAGTAATTGCAAATTTAAACTATACAAGAAAGAAGCAGGCGCAAGTGTAAAAATTTTCATACGTAAAAACTTATTTTTGGGCACTCGAAACATATACAAAAGAAAACCCACTATGAATGGGTACAATGTATATATTAAAATATCGAAATATTTCACAATATAAAACCACAAAGTTTCCTAATGTTAATGTTTGGTAGTATTGAATATTTTGAATATAATGTGCTTTTTACCCTTCGCCGCTATGGGCAAATTGCCTACTACGCCTATCTAACTTGAACTCAAAGTAAATTTGTTAGTAGTTAGTTAAATTATTATATTAAGTTTATTTACTTAACTTATATTACACAATCATGCATTGAGGCGGGGTAGTCCGTGCCCACTCCATAATTGTGTCATGCCCACCCCAGAAATTTTACTAACAAAAAATTTGCTCTGAAAAATAAAAATAAAAACCTTTACACGAACATATCTATTCAATATTAAACTTCAGATCCCACCAGAATATATCTCTAGATAAGCTCATTGACACAGTAGGAGTATTTCTTCATTAAATAAAAAAAACCTGTATGCACACTGAGAACCTATTGTAAGCAACGACAAGAGAAAATGAATTGTGAACAATATTTAACTTGACTTGTTAATGTATGAGTATGTTATAGTATAGTAACTACTTTTATATTTCCTTACAGCACTGAAAATATACCTGAAAAGTTAAATAAATCAGAAAATTGGGCGGAAACATCGTTTGGAAGAGAGGTTATGAATGTAAGACATTTATTTATTTATTACATTTTAATTTAAGTAGACGTGTACGTCAAATCACAACTTCCAATTAGTTTAGGCAAAACATTTTTGATCAATCTTATCGTATATATAATAAAATTTGCTATGAAAAAAAAAACTACATTCTGGATTTTGCTTTAAGCAGCAATTATAGCACGCTATAGGAAAGTTCACTAGATAGGTCACTATAGATAAATATTACAACATTTAAATTACAGTACTGCACGCCTACTTTACACTACCTTATGTAAGGTGCCCTATATGATGTAGTGCACTAAAAGTAGGGCGATTACAATACCAATCGCCGTTTTACTTAACCAGTGTTGGCCAGCCTTAGGTGGTAAACCGTAGCATACCATACTATTTTTAATTTAATTGAAAAAATAACATTACAGGTTGTCAAGAAAAATAACACAAGCTACAAAAAAGCAGTTCAAAGCGATTCAGATGAATCGGGCGCGTGTGATAGTGAACTAGATGAGTTACTGGACGAAGCATTGGAGGAAGAAGGGCCAACGCCACCCAAAATTAATAAGGTGAATGAGGTTACTAGTTTCGGTTTGAGGTTAGCTATTTTTGGTGAGATTTATTAAAAATATTGTTAACAAATGATTTTTTAAATATATTTGTCATTTTCGGATTTATTTACATATAGGCTGAATAGGCTTGTATCTAGTAATTTATATTTGGGGGGGTAATTTGTAGATTTTTTTTATAATTTCATATTTTACTTAAATGTAAATATTCATTATTTTCAACTGTTTTTTAGTAGAGATGGAACTTAATTATACCAGTTTATCGAATATATTTTAGTTTGCTCATAAATATTCCTATAAACAAATTTTCGTGCATATCCAATAAAAGTAGTAAATTTCAACAATATTATAGGAATCGAGAAACGTAGATATAATGGCGGCGTGTAATAAAATATATTAATCCGGAATAGCGCTCTAATATTATGGCCAAATAAACGAAAATAAGAAACTAAAGCTCGGTTAAATAATTATATGTAATTCGTTCGGCGACAAGTATTGAAGCTGCAATTTTTTTTTGGAAGATGTCTTGTATTTTTTTAATTATTATTATAATATTGTGATTATTTAACAATATTTTTCAACTATACACTTGGGCCATAACATTAGTACGCTTGCAGCACGGCAGCCTGTCATCATCGAGTTTCGTATACCAGGACAAGGCGTTCAAATCCCCGCTGAAGAGCCATGTCCAGACCAGACCAGATCGAGGCAACGAATTGGTGCATAGCGTCAGCTTCTATAGACGTATGCAGGCGGTAAGAATATAATCATTCATAAACGATAAAATAGTAATTACAGTTTTCTTTAGGTATGTAAAAGAATTAAGTAAAAGATAGTAAAAGAAAAAAATCAATAAGCAACCATGCTACCTAATTGTATATGAGGTTTCGGAAATAACTGATGATAAAAACTACATGACTTACATTTATTTTTTTTTCTTAATAAATAATTAACATTAGAAACATTGTGTTTTGACGAAATTTAATGATGCAATTTATTTTTCTAAAGTGGAAAAAAGTAAGAATATAAACATTTATTTCTGGTGTAAATCTACGATTACGAAAATCTACGAGTACGTGACTAAAGAATACAATACGGTTATTTCGCCATTTAAATAAAAAAATATTTTTATTCAGTCATCAACACCCACAACCCCACTACGTACAATACGTCACACGTCCCCCGAACGCGAACCCCCGACCCCCGAGCCCGCCGCCAACGTGACGACCGTACGACAACGCATCAAGGAGCTGCAGAACGAGATATCTAAGCAGCAGACTGTTATATCGCAGGTAATTATTTATATGTGTAATAGAACCTCGTATAGGTCCGCATCAAAAATGGCTCTATGGCGAGGAGAACATATTAATTTTTTTATAACATTTATTAGAGTGATCTTACGATAATTCAGCATCACAACTCAAACGGCCTTTTTTCTTTAACTTTGTTATATATTATAATTTTAAATATATGTATATAAAATTGTAATATGACAAAATATTCTTCTATATCATTAGAATTTCAAAGAACCTAAATAAATAACTAAAATTAAGTTTACCACTTAATTTTAAACTTTTTCGAAAGATAACAGCACTGATACTACAGGTTCGTTGAAACTCGACTTTTGAGGTCGCTCTTAATTTTAATAAATTAAAAATTTTGTTATCTTAACAAAATTCTTATAATATAAATTAATTTACGCTCTTAGTACAAAAATGCTATTGATTTTACATTACAGGCTAGCCAAGCTTTGAATCTTTGCGCTGCTACTATAGAGTTCAGTGGATCTACAGAACAAGCTGAAGGAGAACGACTTCTGTTATTAGCGAGTAAGTAAACCTAGATAAACCTACAAATCATTCTTCCTTACACTTGCAACAAGATAAAGCGCGGCGTTGTTTTCTACCACACAACACGTAACGCCTTCAAAATTGGGCGGAAAGTAAGAAACTGGCTGTCGTACCGCTAGACATCCTAGGTTCCCTCTGTCTAACCTGCTGTATACGGAATACAGTGTGAAGCTAATAAAAAAAAATGTATTTTCCAGCTCATCGTCGTCAAGCCTGCCTCCACGAGTCACAGAGGCTGCAAGTGGAGGGTGCAGGCCCCGCAGCCACCGCCGGCATGGCCACCCTGCACATCAGTAACATGAGGGTGCCGCTGCGCAGGGAATATGTTAGACAGCTGAATGCGGGTGTGTACTTTTACATAGAATCATTTTTATACATTTTCCAAAAAGAATTTTTCTTTACTAATTGTGAAATAAAACTTTAAAACTGATAAAAAAAATTTTTGTATTGTTAGTTTTGTTGAGACGTATTAATTTATAACATTAACTTTTGACTATTTGCGCTACTTATTTAGTAATAATTTTCATATTCTTTGACAAGATAAAGCGCATTGTGGAGTTTCGTCACTCAATGCGCAATGTCACGACGACCAATTTCGGTGAAAAGTGGAAACGAAGTATTTTGACACTAGATTTTCTCTGCCCATTCTGCTCTGCAGAAGAAACCTTGAAGCTAAAAAATCATAATATCTTGCTAATACCACCAGGAATTTTTCCTTCCGACCTTTTTATTATAATTTCTTTTCATTTCACAGATGGCGCCGTCGGTCATCACGCATTGTGCCTATTAAAGTGTCGTGACAGAGTGTTAGCCACGAGCATGCAGCTGACCAAGCCCACTGCACCGCTGCATTTCCCTGACGAGATACGGATGGACGGACTGACGAGCGATTTTAAAGTAATTTTGTAGAAATTTATACACTTATCAATCAGCAGCTTCACGCTGTTTCCCGCATGTAGCAGATTAAGCATAGGGAACCTAGTGTTAAGGTACTCCGTTCCGTTCCCTATGCCGCAAAACGCCTATTTCTGTAAAATGAAATGATAATAGTTTAATAAAATTTTCTCCGAGTGGGGATCGCACACAGGGATCACAACGATCGTGCGTGCAAATTGAAGCTTATAAATGGGCATTAAAATAAATTAAAATCAAAACCAGTAAGTAGTTCTCGACATTGAGACATTAAATTTGTTGTGGCAACATGCAACCCAGTCATTCTATGGCAGAATTTAAAATATCAACAGGATTACTGTTATAGTATTTTAAGTTTTTTATATTTTTTTATGATGTTCTTATTATATCAATTTTTATATTTTATTCAGGTGACGGTAGAAGTCTATCTTCTTCAAGCATCCAAAGAGATTCTACCACATGATGTTAAATATCATATCTCCAATAAAAAGGTGAATATAGCTATTTTACGATATATATGCGATATTTTTAAAAATATATGTAAATTTTTATTCTTAAAAAAAATACTAAGTCACTAGCATTCTTATGTTACGATAGCCTCTATATTACTTAAATTAATATATTTTTTAAAACAATTAATATTTTTATTTAAATTCCAGGGCAATTCAAAGCTTCTAACGCCAAAATCAAAAGTGTCTGAGTTAAAAGCACCTCGAGTGCAAAGTCCGGCGGGACCCATGTCGGTCCGCACTCCGCAGTTTCAGTTACACGGTTACTGTATATTTGCGTTACAGCAGGCCAGCAGGAAGAGTTTTACGTTGAATAAGGTAAGTGAAGTTCTTTAATTTTTATTGTTTTAAGCTAGAATAATAGACCTATGGAGGATAAATATATATGAAATATTTGTGGTTGCTTTTGAAAAAATGTAAGAAGAAATATTTTGAAAAAATCCTAAATTTAAATCAGAACTTTAAAAGTTATGCATAAAAACTTTCTTAAGCAACGAAACTAGATCTGTTTAGATATTTGATAATGTACCTACACTTCATAAATAGTTATTGTTGTCAGTACTTACACTTAGTAAATATTTTTCTCAGGGTTATTGGGTTCAACATAAGTTTCGTCGATTTTTCTTATTTATTATTATATGACACGTACAGATGCATCTAAACTAAATATCTAATTAGTCTGATTGTCCCATTTTACCCTTAGGTCCCGCACCCAAGCCCTCTAGAAGGTTCCATAAACGTGGACATAACAGCCCGCGTGGTAGTGCCGCCTCCGGAACCTCACGCGGCCTTTTTGACCGCTTTCGATGACGTATCTGGATTGGGAGCCTGGCACAGACGCTGGTTCCGTCTTCAACCCCCTCGTCTTGCGTACTGGAAGTACCCGGATGATGTCCAGAAAAAGGTAGGTTTATGGAACTGTGGTCTTCATCACTGTCTGTAATGTATTAGAGATGGCATTGCCTGGTATTGATTGTCAGGATGGATTCTTTCTCTGACAATATTATTTTATATACTGGAAATATCTCCAGTACATGTATCGTAAAAAATTCCTTTTTTGGTTCATCTAACCACTATGGATACCTTTTGGTTTGTTTGTTTTTTGGATTTTTATCTGTACATTTAGTAATTTTTGTTATCTAATAATTTATATTTATAATAAAATTCATATTATTAGAAGTTATATTTATTTTTAGAATTTTATATCTAAGAAACAAATAATCTTTTTTTCATGTATCGGCTTACCGATAGATTTATTGAACAGGAAATAACAGACTAGTGTACTTTTTTAACATTTTTAAAGCGTTAATCCACACTTAGGAATGACAGATACTTATTTAGAAAACTTATAGAAATTTGAACGTAGCGGGATTCGAACCCGCGTCTCCTGGAAACCGACCAGGCGCTCGGACCACTAAGCCATATGTTCTACGACGACTCTTTTATACGCTTGTTACAACTTATTTATGTTTTTAGCATCCCTGTAGGGAGATTTTTACAAATTTCCGCTACCCAAAGATAATTACTTAGAACTAACAGCTGGCAAGAGAGAATGCTATTTATTAAATATTTTTAACAAGCTTCAGGCGCATACAGCAGGGGTGGAGGGGGGAGGGGAAACCCCACTTAAGGAAATGAAATATTTAATTAAATCTAATAATCCTATAATTCCGTTATTTTACAGATGCCAATCGGAGATATTGATTTAACAACAATAACATCTGATAAAGCGATCCGAGCACCACGTGACCTATGTGCTCGTCCCAACACTATCCTTCTAGAATCATCAGTACCCGCCGGCTTAATAGTCCCTGACAGTGGATCCCTGGTCTACGTCAGGGGGCCTGATGGCACTGTCAGGAGACGGCATCTACTGGCAGCTGATACCCCCCGAGACAGGGATGTGTGGCTTGATAAGTTGAATAGTGCGTTAGAATATGTTAGATGTGTAGGCGTTGATGATGATTGATTGTATTGAGAAATTTTACTTAGAACGATAATCCTATATATAGGCGATAATATAATGTTCGATATTTTAGACCTTCTAACTGCTAAAGAAATATATATTTTTAAATAATATTATTATTTTAAATATATAAGGAATACACTATTTGTTTTCTTAAACTTGTACTAAAGTGCTTCATATTTTGGTGAAAATGAACCATTTGTCACAATCAGCTATGTCACGTTTTAGAATTATTAGACATACATACACATATTTTAAATTAATGTATTTCTTTTCAATTATTATATGCCTCTAAGTCAGTTTATTTTTTTTTACCACATTTTATTTCACATCGTTATGGCGAAGTTCTTCCTCTAATCTTTTTGAACAAATTTAAATTAAACTCTACAACATAAACAATAGACATTATGAAATATTTATACAATAACATTTTATTATAAAATATTAATTACTAGTTATAATTTTAAAAATATCTTCTAGTTTTATTTTTATAAATATGTATGCTATTAAATTAACATTTTAAATTTAGAGTATATTTTTAATGTCTAACATTACCGCCTAGAACCAAATTAGATTTAGGATTTGAATGAAATTTTTCAATGCAATTGTTCAAATATATAAAAAATTATATAACAATTTACCAATTCTTGATCATCAAACATATTTTTACTATTAAAAGAAATATGATATGAAAAAATATATATTTGTTAATAAACCGACAAAAAATATAATTTATAAATGATTTCCACATGAACGAAGCTGCAGGTATAAAGCTGTGGATGGATGGTACTTACAATATAATTTAATATTTCATGTAATTTTTATGCTAATAATTTAGATTTTGACATTTAAGCATAAACAATGCAACTTAACATAATTATGAAATACACAAAAATAACTTTTTCTTTCTATTACTATAAATTATCATAAAAAATTGGTTTACTAATGTTATCATCTTTTTTAAAAGGTCACTGTCATTTAAATGATACCTATTTTTTTATTTTTTTATGTATTAATGTCTCTTTTTTCCTGCAAATTTGTATTAATAATGGAGTATTATTATTTAATCTATCACATTTATATCGTAAGTTTTTCTTCACATTTTATGATAATTCAAATGTATGCAATAATTGTATGATGTTATCCAGATTGTACATAAAATCAATTTATATTAGTAATAAATTACTGTAATGCATGAGGTTATTTTTTTTATATCCACTTACCTATTATTTGCGATATATTATGTATTGACTGGCGTTTTAATGCCGTACTTTGTCTGAACAAAACCGAGGAAAACAAAAAACAATTTTAATTTGATCACTTTGAAGTGAAAACTCACATATCGAATAAACAGTCATGCTACCTTTATTTTGCATCATGCGTCGGATTTCAGATGCAAATTGCAATAAAAATATTTTTTGAAAAATAGTATTTGAACCTATTACTTAAAGTGACAAAACTATGAGACTAAAATAATGAGAAATCCATTGATTTCAAGGTACATAGTTGTAATAAAACAAACAATTAATTTATACTTATTTATTAAGTAATACTTTATAAAGTTCACTGTGAACTTATTATTTTATGTTCATTAAATGAAAAACTTAATATAATCTGCCATAATTTTATATTATTTGATAATATGTTGTTGGACTAGATTCCCTACGTACAAGCATTTTTTAAATGCTTGCTTAATATACATTGAATATAATATTAACGAATCGCATTTTTTTGATATAATATTATTTTTTATTTCATCATTACTTTTCATCTTCATAAGTAACTGGCACTTCTTCAGGTTCAACTCGCCGGTGTCTGTTGAGCTTATCATCTGTTAGACCTTCCTTTAATTCATGCTGGAAACATAAAAAATATCTATAATATATCATTATGATTACATAATTATTTTTTGTAAACTTCTTTTGAACAAATATGTAAATAATATTACTCCTGTTAAAAAAACATAAGGAGTTCTTAACAAAATAAAATAGTTAAAGCAAAAAAAAAGATTTTTTACAATCTTTTCAAAATTTGTCGTGTAGAAATTAATACACTACTACATCCACATTAAATTTTCTTTTTCTTATCAAGTTTAAGCTAAACATATCATCGAGTAAATAATTATAAAACATAAGAAACACACTTATCAATTTAATTTTAATCAGTGATAAATTATGATTTAAGATCTAAAATGACACAGCAGTAACAATGAACATCCATAAATGTCTTACAAATACAATTTTTTTCTACAAATTACTAAATGTAAAAATACATAAAGATAATATTTTTAAATATACACACTCAAAATATATCTAAATGTCTTACTAGAAAGTGACGACAGAGTCTTGCAAACTGGCTGCAATCAAACACCGCAGGTGGTGACCTCTTCCCCCCGGACCAGTCTCGGCTGAAGGTCACCTGAGATGACACGAGGGCCGCCAGCATACATAACACTGCTACTGTCATACTCCTTGAGAAAAGTCAAAAAATTATTAAACATAGTAGTAAGTATACCTATTCAGGGAGCTGTGAGATAACTGGTAAAGAAACCGGTAAAAAATTACGATTGATGGAG
Source organism: Heliconius erato x Heliconius himera (assembly GCA_013421005.1). Lineage (NCBI taxonomy): Eukaryota > Metazoa > Arthropoda > Insecta > Lepidoptera > Nymphalidae > Heliconius > Heliconius erato x Heliconius himera. The sequence continues at coordinate 41,764 of JAATLQ010038407.1, read as the reverse complement.
TTAATATATTTTATAAATATAACTATAAAATAATACACTGATAGTACTGTAATCAATATCTATAGAACTTGTGCAATCCTTTCAGACTTAACAGAAATTGAATATTATAAATTCCCATGGGCCTATTAGGGGGAGCCGTGTGAACCGTGCCCAACTCAGAATAGTCAGAGGCTCACTCTAGAAATTTTATTAATAACAAAGTTAGCCCCAAAAAAATAACATTTACACGAACATATCTGTTAGCTAAAGCTAAATTACAGGCACCCAGAAAATATCTCTAGATACGCAAATGTAAATGTCGTAAATTATTTTCCTTTTTATATATATATATTTTTTATATATTTATTTGAAGCGCCTCAATGGGAAGGGAGTATCTTAATACTAGGTTCCCAGGTTTCCCTCGGCCCACCCCGCCTTGTGCGGGATACAGTGTAAAGCTAAAAACACATTTTTTAAGGGATTTTATCATTCCTTAATTTATTGTAAATTTTGGAATAATTTTTTACATTTTTATTTTTTCAAAATATAAATTATTAAAAAAATCTGTTACAAACAACCGAATGAATAATTTAGGACTTTCTTAAAAGAAATCAAAATACTTAAACATTAATTATTTATAACAAATTTCCATATTTATCCCCAATTAAAAAAAATACTAACCTGTTATTGAGATGCATTTTGTGGCTAATTTATAATTTATTCCCGAATTTCAAGTGACCCTGAAGGAATGTGAAATATGATTGTGAAAAATAACGGCGTTGTGCCTTTATATACCTTTATGTACCTTTGTATTGTACTGCGCACCTCAAAGAGAGGATAAACTTGGATGTTGATACTCACAAGGACAAGCTGGATATCTTGAAATATTTTATTTTTAACCATTTTAAAATAAAAAAATGGTTGCTAGTAATATTAAACGTAATTTTTTAGGCTTGTCGTGGCGCAGGGGCAATAGCGTGTGACTGCAAACGCGATAGGTTGTGAGTTCGATCGCCACTCTGTGAAATAAAATATTTAATATTTTCATTTCGTCGTTCGGTTAATTGAGCGGTAAGTGGGGAGCGAAGTGTCTTACATCTATTTTCTCTCCGCTTACCCTTCTTCATGCGGGTAAAGTATAAAGCTGTATTTATATTTAAAACGACGTCACGTCAGTTCACTTCAACTGGTCCCTTGCTTTAAAAATACCTAACACTAAATTAAACACTTTGTCATTGCAATAACACCTAATGAATTGCATTAATTGAATCTATCATTATAAAGGTCTAATCAATGAAAAACAATAGTCATTGTTAAATTATCCAATATATAATGTAATATTTTGATAAAATTATAAGTTGTAATATTACACTTGACCTTAATTGATGAAGCGGCGAATATAAGAATGATCGTGCGTTTTTATTTAATTCTTACTTAGATATGATTTATATAATAAATTATTTAGTAATTAAATGCTGTAAGCCTTATGGCATTACCGTTAATCCTATAATTATATAATTATAATTTTTTATTTCATATAATACCTTTTTTTTAATATAGAATGCTACAGATTACATTCCAAATCAGGCTCAAATGTTTACGTTTTTTTATTATTTATATTTTTAGCTTTACGTTGTATCCCGTACATAGCTGGGTAGACAGAGGGAACCTAATGTTAAGACTCCGACGAGCGAACGGACGGCTATTTAAAGAAATAAAAAAAACATAAATAAATAATAAAATAGTCTGTTAAAACTAAAATATAAGGTATACCACACACGCTTGATCTCAAAAAGAATATCATTACATATAAATTCGTTTGATCCCATTCAGCATGCACAATGGGCGCAGGGCGGCGGGGTGGAGGCGACAGGTGTCCGACAAATATACTATTGTGATAGGATATTTACGTCTCACCCCCTGGACACGTACAACCCGCTTATTTTAAATCTGATAATGTATTTTTACACTAGTTTTGTATCGTTGAGATGCATATCTATCGTAAGGATAAGTCCTCTGTTGCGAAGTAGGCAGAGGTAACCTAGTATGAAGACACTCTTTTAATATATTTTTTTCTTAAAATTACAAAAAGGCGGCGTTGAGTTCCGCAATCGAACACAAGATTGCGTCACTAAGAGCATCTGTGAGTCTGTGTGATCACAACCTATACCTAATCGAACAAACACGGAAAAAAGTAACTAATATTTAATAAAAAAAAATATTAAAATGTTATTGTGATCGTTGGAATGGTTTCTCCAGAGTCTAATCACTGTAAAAAAAAAGATAAGAGTCTTGTTATGATTTTTTTCATCAGAAATATAAAAATAAAAAAAGCCTCACACTATATTCCACATAGGTCTAGCAGAGTAGACAGAGAGAACCTGTGAACCAAGTACTAAGACACTCTATGATCTAATCAGTCTAGTTTATTTTTTGTATCGACTCACTTTGTTCTCCATTTTCTACCTGAATTCCAGACATTGTGTGATGATAGATTAAGCTATTCCTTACCAGAGCGGGAAAATGAAAAAAAAAATCCCTTAAATGGGAATCGAACCCACAAACCTAAAAATAATAACAAAAATATATAAAATATAAGGGAAAATTTTTCAACATACAAACTAAGTTCGATTGTATTTTATTGTATATTTTTATGAATATATAAAAAGACAAGGATCCATCTTTAGAAAATAAATCTCATATGAATAGAGAGCTATTTGAATACGATAATGTACTGGTTTTAGTTTAGCCTTTTAAAAAACAAGAAATAAATAGACTTTCAATTTAAAAAATTCTAAGATTACATTTAATCGTATAATGTATCATATTATTATTATATATAGGGTTATATACCCAAGTAATATGGTAGCTACAGTATAGAAATCTGTTAACTGCATAATAAAAAGTATCACTGTCTGCCCAATATCAGAGCGACCGCGTAACCCAGTACTGCGTGGAATGTTTTAATAACAAGAAAATAAAAATAAGCACGTGGATCAAGTCCACAAACACTATTGTCTCTAATTAATTCTAAACAAAACTATCAACAGAACATTTTTGTACGATAAAAGTATTATATTTATAAAGCGAAAAATGACCGTTTAAAAATATATTTATTAGAATGTAAATTAATAAAAGGATTGTTAGATCTTCCTACAAAAGTAGATTTGTTTCAACATTACGGTTTATTTATCTGACATTCACAAACCCTCGCTAAGAAGCTTATTAAATTACAATTTTTGTTTATTTTGATCCTTAAAACATTATAAGATTCAAAACAAGTTTTTCATTTCCTATTTAAATTTCAAATCATCACAACTGAGGCTATCGTGGCGCAGGGACGCAATAGTGCAACTACAAACACAACGTTTGTGGGTTCGATTCCCAAATTGGCCACAAGAGCTATATGCACGAAAGGATGGAAGTGCCCAGTTCGCGTAATATCCGCCATCCTGGCTAATGTGTCACAAATATTTATATATTTTCAAGAGGCATTTGCGTGTTGAACCGTGGGGACACATCCCACACAAGCCTTTCAAGATTATCCGGATTGTTTAGAATACCCTTGAGGACAGAGAAAAGTTTATTATAATCATAATTTAATAGAGACCACTTTGCGCAATGGGACGAAGCCTGTCTGTGAACGTGGTGCATATTTTTTTTTATATTAATATAGGCTTGAAAAATTAAAGTCACTCCAAAATAAACCCACCTTACAATGTCCCGTTATGAGCCAACCGAAAATTCACGGTCACGTTATAGGTAAGGTCACGTTATAGGTAATCTATTTAGTTCAGACATTATGTGAGTTCTACATTCAAACAATTTAATTTTTTTTTTTACTATATCTTGCAAGTTAAGATTAAAGACACTCTGTAAAATGTAAAACTTGAACATATTATTCATGCAAAATTTGTAAATAAAACTTTGGGGTTACTTCAAAAAGAAGATTAGATATAAAGTAAATTCAAAAATAGTTTGTATATTACTATAAAGATAACCATTTGAAGTTTCAACAACAGACTCTCGAGATAAGAAAATAGACCATTGCCAATATTAGCGTTACAATCGAAATGATAAGTAAACACCGGTACTCTTTAATACCCTAAGTATTAAAGAGTAACTAAGTACATGTGAAATACATATTTTCTTATAAGATTTAACAAAAATTAGCTAACCAATTAACATTTCAAGAATGTATTTGGAAAATTCAATAATATAATTTATTTACTTATTTATTTGGACACACAACAGTAGTTACATTTATTTATGCACAAAATTTATACAAAAAAGAAATAAAAAAATGTACAATATTTTTTTAAGGTGCCAATATCATGCAATTTGGTGACACATTGACTATTTTTTTATCATTTAAAAAGGATCAAAAATAAAAAATATGTAAATCGATTATTAACTATAATCAATTATTATCAAATTGTTGTCGAATCCCCAACACATTTTTAAATTACGCAACAATGGTATTAAGATTTTCTTTTATATATTTATATACTAATATTCCACTCGCGGCTTCATTCGCTCGTTATTTCCCATTTTGGCTCGTAACGCGCAAGAATATGTATTTTTTATCAAATTTATGTGTTTTAATTTAATTTAATATAATTCGTATGTTTCGTATAACCTAACCTAAACTTCCTGTTAAAACATTTTATTTATTATTAGTGGAAACCGTATTAAACTCAGTTGCGTATTTTAAAAGATTAAAACGTACATCGGTGGGAAGCAACTTGGTTTTATTAAATTTTTTAGCTTCACACTATATAGCAGGGGAGGCACATAACAGGGTAGGCAAAGGGAACCTGGGTAACTAGTGTTAAGACACTCCGTTCGGCATTGCGTTTTGAGTGGCAGAACTCAACACCACGCTTTGCCTAGTTACCAGAGCGAAAAGATGAAAATATTTAATATTAAATTTCCTTGAGTAATCCACAATCTGTCGCATTTACAGTTATATGCTTGTGCCCCTGCACCACGAGTGGCTAACTTTGTTTTATATTATATAAAAAAATATATATAAAGAATTTAGGTAGCCTTAGTTTTTAAACTAATAACTTAATTGTCCAGCATCCGATGGGAACCGGCCATTGGTACGATGAACTCAACTTTTTATTAGCTACTGTACAACAGAATGACGGGAAAACTAAAAGTGATCAATCTATTCCTGCGACGCGTGTATGGCTTCTTTCATTCAAAGGCTTCAAAGATATATTAAAAGATTTCTTTATAGGTTATTATATATAACATTAAACTATTGTTTATTTTTTTTAATTCACGTTGTATCCTGCAGCAGCAGCGGAGCAGAGACCCAAGAGTTAAGACACTATTCCATGCTTTCTACCTTATTATCAAGACATTGCGTACTGTGTGATTGAGAACTCTAACCGTGCTTTTTCTTTATACCAGGAGACGTAGTGAGTTCGATTTCCACTAGGAGGAAACGATCGTTTTCATTTCCCTACTTCTTTTCTCTTATAACAAAAATAATATTACTACATTATATCAAATATACTTTAAAAATATATTGAATTTACACGCAGTTATGAATTATAGCCCAATTCTACTACGGATATTCATTATTTTGGTTTTCACTCTTTTTTGAAATTCCCGTAAATTTTTATTTTTAATGCATCGATTACAATCGCGGATTACATGATGTTTATCTTTGAAGAAAATAACATACTAATTATTAAAAAAATATTAAAATAATTATATATAATTTTAATGTTTTATTACTCGAAAAAATTATAAATAAGATTAAAAGTTATGAACATTGCATAATATACATATTTTTTATATATCTTAGTGTTTAAAATACATTATTTAATTTGACAATATTAATATAACATCGATATTAATAACAACTTATTGTATATAGATTATCTGCGGCTTCGCACCCGTGGTTGCGTAATTCCTAATTCTTTTCATTTGACCACGCTAATAAAAGATTGTCATTTAAAATTTGGTAAGATTTCAGTATCAGTCCAACGTGATAATATTATATTACGTCATTGTGCATCCAATCACGCAAACACCTAAAATAATCTTAATCATATTTAATGCATTCGTTTTTATTATTACTGATATTCTTTAATATAATTTATATATTTTATCAAATATCAAACGGATTGTGCATTTCAATTTTCAATAATTTAGGATAACTAATTTAATAGTAGAATTTTAAATAATGTATTTGAACTTATACCTTTATTAAAAATCATACTTACTAACTGCATTTGTTTTTATTATTTATGAAACTAACATTTAATGTTTAGGTTTAAAAAAATAATTCTTTAAGGTATTCAGTTGAAATTATTATTAATTCTGACGTAATTAGTAAATCGCAATAAATTAAATATCTCTATATTGTTTTTCCCAATTGTGAAGGTCATTACATTTTATCGTTAGTATTTTTTTTTTACATTGAAATATGAAATAGATGATAATTTATAAGTACTTATTTGTTTTTAGATTACAATTTAATCCTTAACAATTAATAATAATTCAAAATATAAAATTAAAATGAATCTAAAATAATTGGACGTATTGATGAGTTATTTTTAATCAATCAATACTTGTATATACGTATTTTATTAAAGTATATAAATATATATTTACTTTATACTTCATAGACAATATTCTATGAAAATTGAATTGAAATTGGCGGGAAAACAAGAATATACGTAATTTTCATATGTCAAATCTACCAAATACAAATTCCAAAAACAACCGAAAATTTGTTCCTTTATCATATTTAATTATTTAAATAATAAACTCAATATAGATATTTTTTCAACAGAAATTTTCCAATGATAATATCAGTTCTACTTAACGAATATCGTTGTCAACAAGCTTGTGTATATAACATTACTGATTATTTTGAAGATATTTAATGAACGTCACACAATGCGTTCGGATATCAAAATAGAAGACAGATCTTATTATCGGTATTGGAAACCTTAACGTCGAAAGCAATCAAAGTCGACCATTGCGTTGTTTTCTTGTGAAATAAATGTAGTATATCGCGGGCTCGATCGAACACAGCACGTCTTTGTAAACAGAGCGTTGAAACCCGGCTGTAGTCACTAGTGCAATTAATACGGTAAGTCTACTTTTCTTTCACATATACATTATACATTTGTTTTTACAGGGCAGTTCCGCACATTATAATTTTATTTAGGTTTTTATTTTATATAATTTTGTTATAATGATATTTGGACATTTCGTGAGGTCCTCACTACGTATTTAAAATACAATTCGTTGATATGTTAATGTATTTAAAATAAAATTAATCGAAGCTAAAAATAGTTAAAGATAAAAAAAATTGTTAAATATATAGAAATCTATATTATACTTAATTATTTCTAAATGTTCAAATCGATTTTAATAAAACTTTACACACGTGACAGGCACACGTGTATGGTAGGTATATGATAGAAGCCCTCGTCTCTTGGAAACTATTGATGAATTGAATGAAGCCACAAATGATCTGAATATTTATACGTAAACAGGTGTCACGTGGCATCTGTCAACTGTCAAACCTATAAGAGTCAGTAGTCAAACTTATAGGCCTTATCAATAAAGTTCGTTAAAAAAATTTGCTTTTAAAAATACAATATTCTCATGTTTGTTCGTAGTCGTTACCCTGTTTCATTTTTACCAGAGATTTGTTTGATGATTTTCAAAGTATTTTAGCATATTTTTTAAAGAGTATCATTAAGTTTCTGGAAATGAACACAAGGAATAAGATTATAAAAAATTATTACTTATGCCTTGGTATTTTGTATTATGTAACTGAACTTGAATGAAATTCATATCAAAAGCATTTTTTTTTATTTAGCTGCAAGGCTATATTAGATTTAGATATAGGTTGAAGCTTTGTGCAATTGGGCAAAGTCAGAATTGTCACTTATAAAAATATGATCATAAAATTAGTCATCATTCGGTTAAAATGTATCGATCGATTTTAATTTATACTTTTTATTTTAATTATTATTTGCTCTTGTCTCTCTTGATATATATGTAGGTTCCTACTACAAAAAATATATACCCTTAATTTAGATTTGAACACAAATTTGTGGGATTACGGCACACATGTCAAACCACGCTACGAGGGCGTTAAAAATTATTAGGTAATATTTTTCCTTAAAAAATAGGTAGGTATATTAATTACCATTTAAAACTTGTTTGAAAATGTTGTAAAAGCTGGTCTTTAATTTTTTTATTAAGGAAAAACACGTATTTTTATCTCTTAAATATATACACATACACGTTAATTCAATACAATATTATAAATACGATATTTGATCACTAAATAAGTATATTCGCTTATAATGTCATAGGTGAAATTAATATTTATATATGACCAGGATGTCTAAACGCGAAATATCAAGGAAATTCGTTTACACCGTTACTTGTGGCGTTACTAAGTACTAAATCTTGGTGACTTGCGTGATGTGATTTGCAACAGTGCTTAGTGCAATCTTGCAATGTAAGTAAAAGTTAATTGCGTTCTTGGTAATAGTGTGGGATGAGTAGAGAAAATATATCATATATATTTCTTTAGCTTTACGTTGTATCCCGCACCTAGCAGAGTGGGCAGAGAGAACATGGGAACCTGGTGTTATGATACGGAGTACGAATCACTTTGTTCCCCACACCGATGAATTCTCGAGGTATTAGTATTGCGCGTTGAATGTTGGAACTCGAAGTCGCGCTTTACTTGCTACCACAGCGAAAAAATCAAAATATTAAAATGTTTAATGGTCCCGAATAGGAATCGAACCCACAACTGTCATATTTACAGTTCACACTTGTGCCACTACGCCACGACGGCTCGATGTATTTATTATAATAGGTACATAATTATTGTTTTATTTCTAGCAATTATCCCAAGGTAGGCAGATGAAATCTAGCGCTAAGAATCGGGAACGGATTCCCCTCTTTGTATGTTTAAATTTTTATTTATTATATATGTTCGAGTGTTTATTCTTTTTAATTTTGAATGTCACTAACTTTTTACCGCAGTTTACTACAGTTACTACATAACTATTTAATTTTTCTTTTAATTGTCTTACATAATTAACTTACATAATTAACGGAGAAAGATAGATTTTTTTAATATTTACACATTTAACCACAGTGAAGGGTGCAGAGTAGGTACCTTACTATAGACTGGTTATATTTGACAACGAAAGTTGTCGTAATTCAGTTGAGATGTGGTACACTGGTTTCAAAACAGCAATCATTAATGCCTTTTTAATGCAAATACGAGTTTCCTACCTAAAAAATGTTTTATTGACATTTATAATTTATATGTATAGTCATCGATCTATAGCGAGGCCAGTCGTGGCGCAGAGGCACAAAGTGTGACTGTAAAATCGACTAGTTGTGGGTTCGATCCCCACTCGAGGAAGTGAAATATTTATTTACATTTATATTTTTATTTTCTTCGCTCTGATGCGAAAGCAAAGCGCGGCGCTGAGTTCCGCTACTCAACACGCAATGCCTCCAGAACTCGGCAGAAAGTGGGGAACGGAGTGTCTTAACACTAGATTCCCCCTGCCTGCCCTGCTGTGTGCGGGATACAGCGTGAAACCGTCCTTTAGTAATGGGCTGTATACGTTATCACCGGGTAACGTGATAAATGTCACGTATGATTTACATCAACAAATAGTTTTGTATTATGTACTTAGTGTATATTAACTTTTTCTGCTAGCTCGATCTGTTCCACCCGACTATTTATTGGTGGAAACACTAGTATACAATATACTCTTGCGACCTCCACGTAGGCCTTATTTATAGTATTTAACCAGACTTATTTGTCTCAAAGAAAATAAGTATACGAGATGAACGTAGTCATTAGACCTTACCGTTTAAACAAGCAAACTCTTCCGCTTCATTATATTAGTATAGATGTGAATTATGAATATTAACCCAAATTTCCTTATAAAATTAAGTTCAAATTTAGGACGTTGTTGTCCTAAATTTCAACAGTGTTTCATCTTTCATTGACGTCAAACTATTTCATTAATTTATTCATTTACTCTAAAACAAAAAAAAATGCCCTATAATCAGTTGTACAAACATGGTTGACCTCACCTATTTTCTATGTTACCTAATATTTTTCTACGGTACAAATACTATATTTCGTTTTTATTAATTTACCATTAATACAATTTTTACCTATCGTATTAAATACGTTCAGGTTCGTTAAAGAATATATACAGCTTCACGCTGTATCCCGCATATAGCATGTATGCTATATGCGGGGCATAGACAGTGTTAAGACACTCCGTTCCCCACTTGCCAACGAATTTTTTGAACCATTGAATTTTGAGTTCCGAAACTCAACGCCAGGCTTTTGCATTGGTGACAGAGCGAAGAAATGTAAATATTAATAAATAATAACTCATTCCCCCGGGTGGGTATCGAACCCACAAAAACAATATTAAGTGTGTTAATATAACATTTCATTTTCATATATGACAAAACAAAAACATTGTAATAGTAAATAATAAAATGCTATTTAAATGACACATTATGAACACAAATAAGTGCGAAGTAAACAATCTTATGCGATTTATCGAATGCGTCACGAATGCGTGACGTCCGTCGTCAGAACCAATAAACTCGTGTGCGTATGCGGAATAAATAACAAAAATATTAGACGGACGATTATATATGAAAACATTCACTCAATCCAAGGTTTTATCTATTGATAATATTGATATAAATTATTAGTTTGTTTCCTGAAATTTGTACATTGAATGTGCAGTTGTGATGTACGTATGTGGGTGTGATGATTGTGGGTTCAAATCCTAATCAAGGGCTAATGTATATTTTAAAGAGATTTAGACGGCGTTTCTCTTTTATTGTGTTAAATTAGCACAATATTGAAGTGTATTTTAGGTACAGACTGCACGCCTCTCTAAAAAATTAAATAAATATACTATTATAAACATTAAATAATAAATAACTTAAACTTAACTCTAACTTAAAATAGAAAAATATTATCATTTTTATCCACAATACTAATGCAGTTGTATTCTACTGACGTCTTTTTTAGTGATATCACTGTATATGATATGATGCAACAATAAGGAACGATTACTTAAAAGGGACGCGGCTTACTAGTTTGTCACTTATAGTTTGACTTTGTAGACAGTCAGGAAGAACTCTTGATTACACGCCAACGTAGCATGTTTTATTAACAATCTATTTTAAGACTGGTATAATTAAACATACGTATAGTAACATTGAGTTCTATATAAATAAACACATTAATAATAAATTAATAACTGGAGCTACAGCTACCGATGGCCTGGACCATCGTCGAGAGAATATTTTATTAATATTTTTATTAATTTACGTTTAAAATGTTAAATTTATTTGTGAGCTGAAACTAAAGCACAACCTAACGAATATACATCTAACTGGATTTCTTGTAGGCCTTTGAAAACCATTTTAATTATATTTGAATTATATAATTGGCTAATGATTTGTTAATGTCAAATGAAAAACGGTGCGTATCTTTAATTTGCTTTGATATTTATCATTAATTAATTTGATTTTACCCTTCATTGGCAAAATAATCTTGAATTAAATAAAAGAAATTATATTAGTAAATATAAATATTGTGCAATCAATATTTATATGATAATAATATATAAAAAGTAAGTAAAAGTGTAAAAATAGTTTTGTCTCGTTTGTTGCAAGAAAACCGCAAGAGACTTCTCAGTCTAAGGGCTCACTGACATTGGTCGTTACAGCACGCATTCGGCGCGCGGTAGATTTCCGTTCACTAGCGACATACGCAGTAATCGTTTTCATTACTCTATAGGGCTCACATGTGGGGTACGGGAGATTCCCAACTGATCAATTTCATTGGTTATTACGCATGGGGAATACCTGCATACCGTATATGGATATACTTTCATTAGTTTATAGCCTGTATTAGAGGTCTCCCCAAATTCTCTAAATGTACAACTGAGTTAAAGTCATATATTCTACATATAGTTAGGTAGAAATCTTTTTAACAAAATATCCCTATAAAAGTCTTAAAATGTTTACTACCCTCCTCTCCTTTTAAAACTTTTATTATGTAAATTATAAATTTACATTACATACAAAGCGACAAAGTTGCTGTTAAAGGCAAGTGTTAAAATATAGTTAAATCTTTCAAATTCTTAGATAAGTGTAACAGTGTGGTAGATAATGTAAGGAAATATTATATCAAAGTAGTAGTCGTTCAAGGTTATTTTAATATTTTTATGACAACATGTCTACATTCTAATCTGAATTAAAAATATAATAAAGATTAAGATATATTATCGATTTCGCAATAAACATGTTTTGAGATTATTTTTTGATGATTTGATACGCAGTTGTATCTATGGGGAAACTTATTTTAGATTTGCGATAAGTTTATTTTTAATATTATTTTTGTTTCGAAAAATGATATATATGTATAATTAATATAAGAAACAAAATAATATAATGATTGGTAAAAAAAAATTGTGTATGTTCTCACAGTAAAAGCATCAGTTTAGTACACCTCTAAATTAATTAAAACATATATTGAGTATTGAGTTTTTCAGTTCTCTGCTTTTTGAACATATTACGGTTGAATGCAGATCATAACGCTTCACTTTGTCTGCCAGATTTACGAAATGAAAATATTTTTGAATATAATCAGGTTGGATCCTCACTCGACCGACTGAGAATCGAAACTACAACGTTCGTCGTAAAAATGGTTTATATAAACAGTTAAAAAGTCATGATACGATATGCATATTAAATAAATAATATATGCTAGGTTAGTATATTTTATATCTCCCACTTTGTTACAAAATAAAATAAAAATAAATGAAAAATTATTTTCTAAATGCCACATGCGCTATTAACCAGTTTAAAAATATTAATAACAGGGTATTTACACACTCCGCGTTTACCTATATGAATAATTTTTGTATTTTGTTTCAGATTTAACGAGAAATAATTTGACAAGCGAATCGAAAATAAATAATCAAAAATGGTGTTGCTTTTAAGAAGACTCACAAAAAAGTAAGTCCATTCCATCCATTTTATATTTACTACTCTATAGCATCGGCGTATCAAGAGATGTTTTCTAGTAGCATGGACTTTAGCTTTGCACATTTTTGTGTGATTGTTGTTTTTTTACGGAGAAATTAATTTTTTTTACAAAAATTTCTGGGGTTAGCACCAGATTCTGGGATTATCACCATATTCCGGGGTGGGCACGGTCCACCCATCTCCCTCTTCTTCCTACGCGCATGCTCTACAATCTGCTGAAAAAACAAAATAGTTCCTAGCGTATAAAATTGGCATCAAATCATTGAATGTCTGAAGAGACCTAAACAAAACAAAGATAGATGTAAAATAAATATTTATATAAAATCAAGTTACTTGAAAAAAAATCAAGTATTACATAATGCGAGTGACCGGATCGTTCTAGATAAGGTAGATATACAATATACTTGTAAATTTTTTTTAAAGCCTAACAACAACTCCAGCTACTATCATTATTATAGTAGTTTATAATTACTTGATATCACATGGCGCTGTAAAAAGACTGTCGTCATTAATTTTATTGCATTTATTATATATGAAAAATCCGTTTCTTATATTTCATGGGTAAGTAAAAAAAATAGTTTTTCCTAAAAAAGTATTTAAAATCTGTTTAAAAAATATAAACATTTTATAATTCCGAATATGAACGACAGTTGTGTAAAAAAACCGTAATGAAAAGTAATTAATGTGGAGAACTGAATATTTATATATAATTTTATGTAATATAAAAACTACTGTGAAAAACTACAGCACTAAAGTATAAAGTACACTAAAGTACAGCACTAAAATATAAAGTATAAAATTAATCGTAAATTTTTGTAAAAGAAGATATCTAAATCATCGCTATATAATTTATTAGACTTTAAATTGATTTATTTTAATGTATACCAAAGAGATAATTTTCTGTTAATTTCTAACAGCACAAGTAATAATTTTTCATTGCTAACAAATAGTCACAATTGTTTTCCTGCATGCCAAGCCGCGGAGACACTAGTTTATATATAAATTATTGCTAAAAAGTGGTAAATTAAAGAATATTACTAAAATGAGACATAAGTGGTAAATTGCGTTTTGACCTAGAAAGCGTGAAGATACAAAATAAACATATGCATAAAAAAATCGTTTGGGAAACTACATCCCTATATTATATTCAATGTATACTATACACAAAGTAGATTAGACTAATATAAAAACTTTTTTTTTTAAAAAATAAATAAACGCCAAGTTTGTAATCGGCCTAACACAATCAGCTGTAAAGAGCAAAGGTCCATATGTCTCGGAGGCGCGGCCGCACGCCCCTCTTTCATCATAGCGGTTATCGCTACAACATTTTTATTGTTTAATAACATTATCTTTTACGAATTATGGAATTATTGGATTTATAAAGTCTTTATAATTATTGTTTTGTTGATTTTGATTCGTTTCAGTTTTTGGTATTACCCAATTTAAAAAAAAAAGAGCGTACGATATAAAGATATACTTGTCGGTAATATTCAAAATAATAAGGATTATTTAGATAATTCTAAAGATAAAGATAGAAAGTGGAATTTAGTCAAATTAAGTTTCAATGGAATTTATTGCCAAATATGGCAATACCTGCTTTTTATCCACATACGTATGTGTATGTAACTAAGCAATCAATGTCTCTATTTATAGCTGTTTGAAAAATAAATTTTATATTTTATTAAATATAAACAATCTGAGGTCATTTTGACCCTTCGAGATAGTATTTGTCTGTACGCGATAGTTGTAGATTCAAATAAATTACTTTTCATTTCACCACACTAATAAAGCAAATTTCGACGTTGACATTGATTCCTTCGCCTTAAAACGCAATATCTCAAACAAAAAAACTGCCTTAAGGCCAGTTTTTTTTTACTACTCTTTTATATGAGAGAAATCCAAGTCTATTTTTGTTTAGCTAAATGATTTTTATTTAGCACTGGGTGTGCAGAGAGAATCGTAGTGTTAAGACACTCTGTCCCCCACTTTCTGTCGATTATTCAAGGCAGTGCTTGTTAAGTGGTACTAGAGCGAAATAAAAATAGTATATAAATAATAGTTCGTTTCTCCGAGTGGGAATCAAACCCACAACCGTCATGCTTACACGCTTGTGCCAATACGCCACGACGACAAGCATAATTTTTTATATTTGATTGTTTATTTATTTTGTTAATATTTTATTATGATATTGAATCGAAACTAAACAATGACTTGCTAATAATAAATAATGTTCTTTACACCCGGATCTAAAATATTGAAGATATAAACAAACTTATCGCTAATATTATATATATATATATATATATATATATATATATATATATATATATATATATATATATATATATATATATATATATATATAT